>CM035412.1:56500471-56782971 GCA_020310875.1 Ceratopteris richardii | reverse complement strand
AAATGAAATGTCCGTAATGGTAGACAAAAGTGCTCGCACTCCCCTAAACCCCATGTACTCTATGTACATGGTCATCTCTGTGTGTGTTTCCCGGTATCCTTCCCCTTAAGAAGTCTCATATGAGATCATCTCAAAGGTGGGAAACCGTCAAAGTGGTGCCTACTATCTCCCATGTACACTCATCCTCTAAACTATCACTCCCATAACATATATCATTATCAAAATGACCTAAGCCCATATGATGTATACTCTATGGAGTAATAGTAGGGAAAACAAGTGTAAAGTGCCAAGCTTATAAGCTTGACCGTATGGAGATAATAAACCATATAATTTTCTAAACTATAGAACAAAGTCCCATAACAAGTGACTCCAAACCCATCTAAGACTAAATGATAGATTGCCCTCATAACACTCCAAGTCTTCCTAACCTTGAGTGTGCTCACAAGTAATAGTTTTCTCTAACTACCTTGTGACTATGCAATTCCATCATCTAGCTCATATTTAAGAATTTCTTGGTAGTGGAATGAAATCTCTACATTCCACCAACCAAGAAGTCTGTGGTTTGTTATCCATTTCTTTTGGACTTAGTTCTATTGGAAGGGCATCTATTGGCACTCGTGCAAACTCAAAAATATTCTCTTCCCTGTAGTTTGCCATATGATTGCACAAAGCATTCCCTTGGAGATTCAGATAATCCCTATGTACCCATTCTCCTAATTGATGCTCACACATCATCTTCATGATGAAATATCAACTAAGAGTTTGGTATCCCAATATGTTAGATATCTCCCTATCTCCTAGAAACCCTAAAGAGAAGAATCTTAACTCCACTCTCAGTCTAACTAATGTCAATAACTAGATCATCTCATCTAGTCAAAGACCATCACTAGAAGTAAAAATAACTACTTCTCTATAGAGTCTACAAGTGAGACTCAATCTAACCATCATGATTAAATGATCTCCCTCTTGTCTTTGATAGAAGAGCACCACTTCTATCTAGACAACCAAAATGAGAAAGTAAAACTCTCTCTCTATCTTTGTAATCTCCCTTAAGGAAAAGAGATCTAGTGGAATCTATTCCACTTTCCCTTTCCCTTTGAAAGAGATTCTATTGAATCCATTTACTCTCCTCATAAGTGAGAACATGTACAATAAGTTCTCCATGTTTTCCTTCAAAACTAGTGGAGAAAGAGACTCCCATGTGAAGGAAAATTACATTGAAAAGTAGAATAAATGAATTCCTTCTGAAATAAAGACTAAGAGATGTTTCCCAGACACCTCTTCTGTCTAAAGGAAAACATACTCTATTCTTCTCCTATGAAGAAATCTTGTTTTACTTTCCTTCTTGCTCTCTCAAAGAGCAGGAGCTAAAGTGAGACCACTGAACTAAAGTGACTCATGGATCTCTAAGCTGATTCCCACTTTCTCCTTTCCTTAAAAGAGAAACTCATGAATTTGTTTAGTCCTCTCTTCCATAACTAATGCATAATTTCTCATTATACATATTCCTATGAAGATGGAGAACATATCTCCCCTAACCAATGAAGATGTATGTAGTGAAGAGTGGAGAAAATAAATTCCTAATAAGGGTCAAAGCCCTCTACTAAAATGGTCAGCAATGATGTGACATGATACCGTACACACATGTGTATCCATAATAAAGTAGTATCTCTGCCAACCATACTCTGTGCATGGATCTATACGATCCAATCAAACTGATGGATTTATCCTTCCTGAAAAGCTCAAAATGAGTATGTGATACTAATGGTGATAAAATCACCTATCACATTCTCTACTGGAAGAATAAATCTTCCCTAAACTATGAAGGATAAGCCCCAATCCTAAGGAGATGTCTACTAAGATCTCTCCTCTAATCTAGTGAGACATGATGCCATGAATGATGAGTCCTTTTCTTCTTGGCCATAGAAGAAGGGAAGTCATTTCCACCATCCCATAACAGTGAAAACTTCTTCCAATTCACGGTACCATACCTACACTTATATATGTAATGGAATTTATAGATGAATTCTAATGAGTCCCATATCCTAAAATCATATGAGTGGATGCAAGTGAGTCCCATGTCCTCGAACTAGTTAGTTTGGTTCTAGTCAATGTGTGACAATGGATATCCCTTTCTGTTCCAAACCAACTTGTTCCTAGGTACCAAGATTAAGCCTAGGTACTTTTCTGTAGATCCCGATATACATATATATGTATTGGGTACCCCAGCTATTTCCTAGTAAGGGATCTATGCTCTAAATCATAGAGCTAGTGCCATACCTCTGGCCTTCCTAATCATCACTCGGATCACCTAAGCACCCGTCAATGCTGTCTGATGAAACCCATCTCTGTGATCCCGTTATTTGGTTTCCTTAGTAGTGTAGCAAAAATGCTTCACTACTTACTCAAGTGATGTGTATGAGTGAAGCTAGTCACTCTTTGGATATTCATCATGATACCCCATAGTCTCCTAATTCTACTGTCAGACTCTTGTGAAGATAAGTAAATCTTCACTACCTTGGAGATTATCCTAAATGTATCTCCCGTACTTATATGCAAATTCCTAAAACCTATAGGATTGCTTGTGCACAATACTAATGATGAAGGTGTAGCTCCTTTCCTTAGCAATCCTATGGTCTAAATCCATAAGGATTATATGTAGGGATCCTGTTGCTACTGAAGTTGCCTTATGTATAATGCTATGATGGTACGAAGTCCATCAAATACATGCTTAGAAGCATGCCTACACCTCATTGAAGTTTGCAAAAAGCGCATGTTACCATGCCATAACATTCTTACCTAAAGGCAAGTGCGTATATAATGCCATAAGGGGGGAAAATTTTCGAGAGCATTTCCCCAGGAAATGGAATCCCAAAAAAAATATTATAACCAATAGCTCAGTGGCACATAGGCCACCCAATAACATAGGGCTTGACAGGCCCATGGCATGCACGCCATAAACTCATATATGGACTCCATGACCTACAAAAACATAAAAACAAATGTTGGCAACAATTCTCTGTGTTGCGTAACCATATAGTTTCTGCAATCCTGTTTCCTGCAAACAATCAAAAGTGTGCTTCTCTCCCATACTTTAATAATTTAAACAATGATTAACATTTGATGTATGCAATCCAATCTATGCATATACATACAAAACATGCCATAATATAAGATAAAATGCCTGAAGCATAAAGCATATGTCCCTGAATAGTGTTGGTTTTGGAGTTGCATGCATCCAATTCTTCTGGATGAGCTTCGAGACCTCTACACCTTCCTCCTCAGGTCCTAACATACACTTTGAAGTGTCCGAAAACATCGGACCACTTCCCAAAACATAAAGCATGGTCAGATGATTACTAAAATAATGCAAATATAGTCAAAAAAATGCATTAGTAATCCTTCTTTAGGCCTGCAAAAACCACTTTAGGACCTGAAAAGTTCATAAACTGAAATATATAGCATTTGCAAAGAGCTCGAAGTGAAATTACTCAAATCGCCTTCCTGGTTTGAAAGATATGGCTCCGAGAAGGTAGTTGCCAAAAATTGTTCAGACTTTGCAGACCTGTTCAGACCTGCAAAACTACTTATTTTCCAAACTTTTTCCTCATAAACGGAAAGTAGACCTTGTGCTCTTCGAAAAGAGCCATAGCATGTCCAATTTGGAATTTTCTAGCCCAAGACATGGCCATTCCAAGTGGGACATGCCCAACTAGTGGACTGTTGGAGGGGCTGGAAAAAGTGTAAAAAATGTAATTTTTGGGGTGCCCCAAAGCATTCTTCCATCAAGCAAATGCTAAACTTCTCTCTATAACCTCAGAGAGTGGTATATGAAGATGCTTAGGCCTATTTTCACCTTTCCAAATCCTCCCTTCGTGCATGCTAATTCGCTCCCCAAAAGAGGCTTAATCAAGATTTTTACTTTCATGTAAAAACTTAAATGGGAGCTTTTAGCAAGCTTCTAATCCACTTCCAATGTGGCTGTTTCTTGGGTTTTCTCATTGTTCATGGTAATACATACACCATACCTCATGTATGTATGCACTAATCCATGGGAAGCCTCTTAAATTGTCTTTTTCCTTACTCGTAGAAGTGGAGTTTCATCAAAATTAACATCTGAATTTTTTTTTTCAAAAGTATAGTTTCCCCTCCAAACTTGGTTATGCAAATCCATTCTTTTCTTCCTCCAAAAATGAGGATTGGTAGAAATTCAAATTCAATAGATACCTAGAATGAGGATGTTATCCTTTCTTCCTCTCCCATCTGTAGTGTCGTACATGACCCCTCATGGGTATGTCCCTAAGATAAGATGTTCATGGGCGCAATGGAGGGAGACAAAGGAATTACTCCTCTCCCTCATGGCCTCAATGGCAAGCACGAAGTCCAGTGTTAATTAGTTCTATGAGCCCTTACACCCACCTAATTTACTACAGCTCTTCCTGAAGCTTTCATGGCTTTCCTCTCACCCACATGGGTGATTGTCCTCATTGAAAAGCACACAACTATGATCTCTTCATGAGACAGAGAGATCAAGTATGCTTTCCTTCTTTACTCGTGGGTGGCAGCCCGACAAACATCCTCATTTAAGAAATTCGCATGAGAAGATTGAGAACTTCAAGATCTCTACCCCCTCTCCTTGGTTATGTGGATTATAGCAATCCATAACCCTCTCAGCGCTGCAGGCTGTGGAAAAAAGAATATAGATTAAATTAAAACGATACTTACGTGTACTAAAAACTGTTGTACTTTGGACACCAAGTGAAAGCATCAGCATGGATAACATGGCGTCCTTGTTTAGAGCAGGTTCTGAGTTCGATCCGGGCACCACACAACATCGAAATTCTTCACTATGAGATCGTCACCGCTCTGATACCAGTCTTACATCATGTATGCTTCGTCCTCTTTTGTTTCTTCCGAGTTCTGCCTTGTGAGTTACACGAGATTCTTCGAAGTGGACACACATAGTTGTTCACCGCCCAACCATCGTCCAAGCCTCTATCTATTCAATGAGTCTCATTCCAAGACTCCCTCCCTTTAATTCTTCTACCCTCTAATATCATATAGTGAGATAACATATGAATTTCATGTAACAGGTGACATTACCAGTCTTACATCATGTCTGCTTCGTCCTCTTTTGTTTCTTCCAAGTTCTACCTCGTGAGTTACATGAGATTCTTCGAAGTGGACACACAAAGTTGTTCACTACCCAGCCATCGTCCAAGCCTCTATCTATTCAATGAGTCTCATTCCAAGACTCCCTCCCTTTAATTCTTCTACCCTCTAATATCATATAGTGAGATAACATATGAATTTCATGTGACATGTGACATGTGACATGTGACACAGAGGGTGGAGGAGGGTCGAGTGGAGGGGGTTGGAGGGTGACATGGGGTGTGGTGGGAGGCGGTGGATGTGGGAGGCTAGTTGGAGGGTGTGGGAGATGGTGGGGAGAGGAGGGTGTGGGGAGTAGGGGGGTTGGAGGGAGGTGGAGGGAGGCACGGGGCGCAGTGGGTAGAGTTTGGGGGTGGTGGTGGGCGGGAGGCGAGGGGCGGAGTGGGTCGAGTTGGGGGGTGGTGGTGGGCGGCAGGTGGAGGGAGGCGAGGGATGGAGTGGCTGTGGGTGGGGTGGTGGTGGTGGGTGGGTGGTGGGCGCGAGGTGGAGGGCGGGGGGAGTCGGTGGCGTTGGGGGGGTGTGGTGGGCGGGAGGTGGAGGGATGTGCGGGACGGAGTGGGTGGAGTTGGGGGGATCTCATGGGTGGGAGGTGGAGGGAGGCGGGGGGCGAAGCTGGTGGAGAAGGGGGGTGTGGTGGGTGGGAGGTGAGGGAGGGAGGGCAGGCGGGAGGTGGAGGGAGCGGAGTGGGTGGAGTTTGGGGGTGTGGTGGGCGGGAGGTTGTTGCTCTAGCACAATGGTGAGAACCACGTTAAGAAGCTCCACCTCCTTAATGTCAATCCGCGGAAGAGATAGGAGTGATATGAAGATCCTGAATGTGAGATGAAGTGAGAGTGAAGGTGAGAAGCATAGAAATGCACACACACATACACACACACTACGAAGAGATAAGCAAGAAACAATGGAAGGTGAGAAATCAACTCTATTACTCAAGAACACTATTACAAGCTCAAAAGAACTCTAACCTCAAACAAGCTAACCTTAAAAATGAGCTCTCTAGCTCTTTTTATAGTTTCTAGACTAGTTTTGACCGGTTTCACATCTAGTGACCGGCATAGTTAAAAAATAGGTCCTAGATGCTATTTGAAAGGGTAAACGGTGTCTAAAAATAACCAAAATTGATACGCTTGTTTTACCTAAGCTCCTCAAGCTCGAGGACTCCTCGGCTTGCACAAAATGGAGCTAGAAATTAAGAAAAGGGTTTTTCTATGTTACATATGTTACAATAGTGATAAAAATCACTGTTGGAGGTTTTTGAAAAGTATTTCTAAAACATGATTCTTTGAAAAAAGATTCCACTAGCTTCCTGCTCCGTCGTTACATGCTTCCGCGTCTTCTATGCCTCTGGCTGCTTCCAACACCCCCCTCCATCTCGCCTCTGTCGTCCCTGACAGAACCTTGTTGTGAGGTTTGCCAGATATAGTTCTGTAGGAGGTCTTGAGCGAGGGTGTGCTCGGAGATACGAATGCCTCGGGCCAGATCGGCCTCGAGTTTCTCCCAGTCTATTGGTTGTGGTTCTTCCGGTGGCAGGAGCTGATCGTGTGTGGAATAGACCATTCGTTCACAGGCAAATAAGTGTAATAAATGTATAGGTCTGCTTATGAATACCTCTGAATGGTATTCCCAGAAGCCGGTTGTGAACATCTCTTCGAAAGTCTGCTTGTAGCACGCCAGTAGGTACTTTATTCTGCAATGCCAGGCATAACACACCCGTAGCGATGGCGTTGTACTCATATCATATACCAGATCGAAATTGCCATGCTCAAAGCCCGGGGTGTTTACATGAGATGCCTTGACGCGTCGGAAGACTTTAAAAACCATTTGCATCATGTCAAAGATTTTGACTTCATATGCGCCGCTATATCGTCCATATGCTTTAATCTAGGGAGCCAGTGGCAAATTGTAGCCATCATGTAGCCTACAGTTGGTAACTCGATGGGTGGCTTAAAATAGGGGTAATTCAACCAGTCCTGGCACTACTTATTGTTTTGTACCTTAATAGCAAAGGCAGTCCAGGAGCGGCGTCGTGGTACTGGTCCCCAACATGGGTTGTACTTTAAATGCAAAGGTGCCTTTACCCATGTACTCATCATTTCTGGATACTTCTGTAGTAAATCTTTGCGCCACTCTGGTTGATAGATCTCTCCTTGTTGCGCATCAAGTGGTCATTAACTGCCATATAGATAATACTCTTGGCTTGAGCATCTTTCTTCATCCAAGTCTTCAAATCTGATAATTCCTCCCTAGTTGGAACACTAGGATCTCTGAACTGAGGCTTTTCTTCTTCAACTGTGATATATCCTATCAAATCTTTACTCATAAGATGAGCTTCCATCCTCATTGACCATGCTGGATAGTTCTCTCTATCCAACTTCTCTATTTGAAGAGAATCTCTCATCTTTTCTTCACCTGTGTATTGAATTCTTCAAACTTCATGAGTAATATATGTTACCTTTACTTCGAATGATACTCCTTTTGTCCTCCTTGATGTCGTATAGCCTCCTTCTCAAGCTTTTCTCTCAAGCTTTCACCTTCTGAATCTTTAGTTGTTGAATTCTTTATGTCTGCAGTAGTCGGGGTCCTCCTTCCTTCAACTTTGATACTTCCTGCTTTGATACCACTGATGGAGAGTATTAATCTCCAAAAGAACAAGCTACTCTTGAAGTTAGAGCACCTCTATATCAAGATTAACTCAAGACCTTTCCCAATTTGGAGGATTAATGATCAATTATAAAGATTTTGGATAAACTATGAAGACGATGATTCTACAAAAAGTCTATTGCACATATCTTTCTCATTGACTTATCAAATGTGTAAAGTTTTTTATAAAACTTTGCATGAGGTGTCACTAATAGTTTGGGCACCTCCTCCAAGTAAAATCACTTCAAAAGATTCAGTAGATCTTGATAAATGAGTTTAACAAGTCAATGTCTAAAACTGTTCTTCTGAAAAGTTGATTCAGACACCTATAACTTCTAACACTTGGTTCTCTCAATCTAGAACCCGTTTACGCAATGCTTTTAGCCACAAGTAGCTTACCTTTGAACTTTTTGCACCTATTTCAGGAAACAGTGAACACTTCTTCACATATAAATGTTCCTACTCATAATTCTCAGAGCCTGTTTACAATTAGGCTCTCAAACTTTAACCATAGATTCATTAACTATGGACTAAGACATCTACAAAAGGATTCTTGAAATGATCAAGCATAGAAGGAGAATACACAGAAACATCGGGTGCGATTTCTCTTCATTACTAGAAAACTTTACATCTGGATGAAAGAGCCAATCTTTTTGCTTCTCAAGAATCTAATTGCTTCTAATTCTTCTGGATTCTTGTATTCTACACTCTCTCATACTTGCCCCGACATTTTTTTTCTTGTATATATAGGTAAATATTTACAAGCTCCTGACTATACAAAAGTATAAGTAAACTATCTCTGAATTAATGTACATATGTGTACACATCTTCATCTTCTGAATATGCACTTCCTTCATACATCATAACTTGATCTTTTCTTGAGTCCTTGACTTCAATTTTTCATCAAAAACATCAATTTTTGATTGTCGTGCACCAACATGTGTGTGTAGGTGGACTCAAATGAATACCATATCCTTGAACTAGTTTAGTTGGGTTCTAGTTAACATGTGAGAGTGGATATCCCTTTCTATTTCAAACTAACTTATTTCTAGCCTTACAAAGACTATGTCTAGGTACCTCTCTCTATAGATCCTAGGATACAATATGTATTGGGTACCCCAAATATTAAAAACTAGCGATCTGTACTCTTACACATAGAGCTATTTCCATGACTACGGCCTTCCTTACCATCATTCGAATCACATTAGCACGTGTTGATGATTTATCATGAAACACATCTCTATGATCCCATCTAATTGGTTTCCTTATTAGTGTAGCAAAAATTCTTCACTACTGATTTAAGTAATGTGCATGAGTGAAACTATTCACTCTTTGGCTACTCCTCATTATACCCCATAGTCTCTTAATCATATGGTGAGACTCTTTGGAAGGCAAGTGAACCTTTTGTACATTGGAGATGATCATAAATGAATCTCCCATAATCCTCCATGCAACTTCTTGAAAACTATAGGATTGTGTGTGCACATTCCTAATGTCTGCTTTCGGATGCCTTCATCTCCATCTCATTGTGATACTGTAATGCCAATGATAAGTTATCTGATTTCAATCTATTTTGTGAATGAATTATCAATTGATCTATGAAACTCACGGGCAAAATCTCTGTTATTTACTCTGATGCTCAACCATTACCATCCAATCACAGCTCTCCAACTCTGTTAAGTTTTGAATAAGTGGAGTTGTGCAATAACAGAATCTTCACACTATTATATTCTTTGTTCTTTGAATTTCATCATTCTTTTGACCATGCATAATTTCTCTTTATCATACATGAACTCATACAAAGTGATATTCATTCAAACCTTCTCCATTTGACAAAGAATACTCAGATGCTATCTTGTGAAAATCTTCATTGAAGTGCACAGATAAAAGTCTGATGGAGCCATCAATGTCTGCACTATTGGGAAAATCTGATGCATTCTATCTGATTTTGTCCAAGTAAATAGATAGAATTTTCCTAAAAACCTTAAGTTAATGAATGCACTATAATGCATTGAATCACTCGATGATAGCTTAATTTTAGAATTCTTGATGTTCTATTAGTAATAGCATGGTTCTATTTCTGTCCTCATACTAAATGGGTATTTTATGTTTGATTCATGCCTCTGATAATCAACCCAATTATTATTAGATTTGACTTTTGAATTTAATGACTTTGGAACTTATTGGAATTTCACTTTACATTGATGTATCAAAAGTCAATATGATAATTCAAACTTTTATCGTAAATCATCAATGTATTTGAGTTTGGCATGAAATGAAGTAGAGAAGGTATATCTCCTTCCCTTAGCAATCCTATTGTGTAAATCCATAAGCATTAGGGATTGTGTGTGCACATTCCTAATGAATAAGGTATATGTCCTTCCCTTAGCAATCCTATTGTGTAAATCCTATTGTGTAAATCCTAATGAGTTGCCTTATTGTTGATGAGACAACATATATTTCTTGGATCCACTCTTTTTCATATCATTTGTACCTTTTTCTACCTTTTTATCTAGTTTAATAAGCACTCTTGTATAGGTGTGTGTGAGTGCCACACTAGTGAATATGTGAGATTCATTCTCCTTTTAGTTGAGAAATCCCACATAGCATGCATTTCACCGATTTTGTATATAAAGAGGTTATTACCTCTCATCTTAGGGGTCATTCCTAGAGATAATGAGAACATGCTAGTTTCTAGAATGCTTGAAGAGATCTTGTTCTCATTACGATGTGCTTGTGTATTTGTTCCTCTCTTGCCTCATGCTTGTGATGCATTAGTTCTTTGGTTATTGATGTGATTATGCATGTGAATAAGTGTGTGTATCATTAATGATGCTTTCTTAATATTTCAGGCATAGTTTAAACATTAATCTCATGCTAATGAAGCACCAATATGTCTGTTGAATGCTTCTATGCGATTTTTGGGTCTCATGAGATGCTCCTTGGTTTGAAAAATATGAGTTGTGATGCTACAATGTCAACAACTTTTGGTGCCATTGTCGGGGATCATTCTCTTGTCACTTACATGATAGTTATTGCGTGAAAGTGACATGTAAGCAATCTTTTCATGATGATTTTTGAGTTCTTCATTTTGTTATGCTCTTGTAAGAATTTGCAGCATGCAAGATTCATAATAACTTGTTTAGATCATTAATTTTTGGTGTGATTAGAATTGCCTTTTTGGGTGATTAATCTACCATGTGTGGTGATTCTTCAAGTCACCAGTAGAGTAGGAGTACTTTTTTTGTAACTAACTTGTTGATTTTTTTTCTTAATCTCGTTTATTATTTCTCTAATTATGTGTAAATAAGCTTATTTTAGGGTTGCTCTTCAGGTTTCAAGAGATTTTTTGCACAAAAGCTTTAACAACAAACTTAGTAAGCAGAGAGGAGCCCAAGGATTTTTCAAAGAAAAGAGAGGCAGGTTTGATGTTTCATCTTTCATACATTGTTGCTTCATGTTCATGTCGTGGATCCTTTAGCTGCAAACATAGAAGATGTACCGATTCTGAACCTTTCTCATGAGATGCTTCAACTGAATAAGGTTTTTTAAGGTTATATGCAAGAATCTTTTTCAGACGTGCATCGAGCTTTTCTTTGATGTTGTAGAGAATAATGAGGACTACGATAAATTATATAAAGGTATCTTTTTCCCAAAGTTGAACATTGCACCATTCTTTCTTGGGTGAATGTGCAGCTTTGTGAGCTTTACCAGCTGCAAGGACTCCTCACTTAAGGAGACTTCACATATAGTCAAGCGTGGCCATGAATCTTGTGAATTTGGAGGTAGCAACAAAACCTCCTATCAATTTATACAGGCTTAAGAAGCCCTACATTGCAAGGATTTCCTTTGTAGATAGAAAAGTTGGCCCAAAGGCACCTAGAGAGACATGTGACATAGTCATCAACCATGGTGGTAATCTTCCATATTCGGTAGGCTAGAGTATGGTGTCATTGCTCCTAGTAAGAACCCAAAAAAGCTAGGACAACCAAATGCAATGAGGCTATATTCTATAGCTTCAACACGCTAGGGACACACTCTTGATGTTAAAATAGCTAGTCTTTGTGTAGGAAGGGAAGTCTATGTCGATCTAGAGACGAGAAAGGAAGATCTTGCAAAGAAAGGTGTGTACACTAATTTTCTCTGTGATGCTAAGCGTGGTGATTAAGTGCATATTTCAAGACCTGCTCGAAAAGTTTTGCGTTTTCATGAAGACCCCAAGGTCACACACAGCCACAGTCATAGGGATTCAACCATATAGAGCTTAGTTGAGAAGAATATTCATGGAAGATGTGCCGAAGTACGAGTTCATAGGCCTTAGTTGGTTGTTCCTGGGTGTGGAAATACAGATAGCTTGCTCTATCATGATGCATTCACTGCATATCTAAAGAAATTTTTGAACAATTTCAGATATGATATTGCTTTGAGCAGAGAGTAGATCAATCAAAGTGGCGGTAAAATTTATGTAGAGAACAAGATAGAAGAGCATGGCAGTGCAATCTTTGAACAGCTAAAGGGTGCTCATATCTATTTTTTGTGGGTTCAAGGGTATGATATGAGGGACTCAAGACTACCTAAAGGCAATAACAGAGGAAAGAGGGCTGAAACGGGAAGACAAGTGGCAAAAATAAAATAATGAAAGTCATTTAATTAACTAAGGTATATACAAGGGTTGATTGCAGAGGAGGAAATGAAATCTTCTAAGGCAATATTTACAAATGATACGAGCAATAAGAATGCTCTATAGAGAGTGACACCCCAACGGATGCTTGTTGTAGAGGAGATGGATGAGGAAGAGAAAAATGAAGATGGAAGTGTTATTACTTATTAGAGGAGGGAATCTAGAGGTCATTCAAGAAGGTTGTTTGTAGGAACACTATTCCAATACAATAGTACGCAGATGCTATGGAGTTGTTGGAGTGCAATGCAAGATCGTATTGTCCTGAAAGGGTGCCAAATTGTACAGTGAATGGATTCTTGGTCTCCAAAAAGGAATGAACAATATACAGGGGACGTTTATGATCCCTGTACTCTTCTTAGAGTTGGCGTGTTTTGTTGATAACCATCTTATGAGAGTTGCGGGTGAAAAGGTAAATGGACAAAAGGATGATGCTATTGGTAAATGTTGGAGAAGTCTAGTGTAAAGATGAAGGCGGAAATTGAACTAGCTGTACAGCTAATATACATCAACGGATGCAGTATAATGGAGGTATATGATATGACTCTTCTTCCTAAGATTCATTATGAGAAGCCATTTAATCTTCGACATGTTGAGTTTTTGAGAGAGCCAACAATGCGGGTAGTTGTCTCACGATTAGCAAGGTCAAAACCCCCTGTGAGAGCTGAGGTTGTGAGATTTATGCTTGATGTGGATTCATATAGGTGGGGTACAAATGGAGCAAGGCCAATTATTATCGTATCAATAAAGTGTTTTCTAGCTCTGCTTCTGCACAAACATGGTTCTAGGATATTTGTGATTGCAAGAGTCCATTGGCTATATTTTATAGAGTAGCGATCAACTCTATAGAAAAGATAACCCTACTAGTTTGTATCTGATGGCTGAGAACGTCAAAGGTAATGGTTCATACAACATGAGAGAGCAGATTAGCGAAGGTAAAAATTCAAAAAGAAAGGTGATAGTTCAACATCAGAGGAACATCCAAATTACAACCATGTCCATAATCGGAAAGCCCTTAAGAACAAGTAGGCTAACCACATGTCAAGGCAGTAAGGATCTAGTGATGAGAATGTTGAAGTACATGATATGAATCGGATTATTTGGTGATGTTCTAGAGTGCTAAGGATGGGAAGTGTGGTGATGATGAAGTTGCAGATGTATGACTAAATAATGCTCAGAAGGATGAAGATGTTGACAAGAAACCTCAGAAGAATGACTGGTGAAAATATGTGAGCTTTTCCAGAGCAGATTGAGGAAGTCTTGAGGGAGGTTGAAGAAGCTGTGCAAAGAGCCATTATATGATTTTAAGAATAGCATGAGCGAGCTAAGATAAAGGAAAAGGGAAGACCTATGAAAAGATCCCTTGCTCAGGGAAAATATAATTTTTGTGATTTTCAGAACCCTATAATTACTAGGAATTGAGTTGAATCCACCACCAAATAGTGCTATTGCTATCGTGCATAATATAAAAAGAATGGAGGTGCAGGTGATAACCATGGGCTGAAGTGTTCAAAGACGTTTCCAACAGGGAGAATATTAAAAGATTGAAGTGCATAAGGAGTATGGCCGAGGGTTGTCATCAAGGGAATGCATAATACACCCCTACCTATGAAAATTAGCCAAAAGATCAGGAAAACGTTAGATGGACCTCTGTCTCAACCCAAGGTTGAATGGCTATAGACCCAAGCAGATTGGGAGGCACGAATGAATGCAACGCGCGTGGTAGATATCGGGATTTCCCAAAATCTAAAGGGTGGCAGACATTAGACCTGACACCGTGAGCTATTCTCAAGAGGATAATGAAGCTGACCTTGGAGCAAGGGCCATGGAATACCATCCAAACCGAAGCCAACATAGATAGTGAAGGTTGATCTCACATCACCAATGTACTCACAAAGAAGCAATCTTATCCAACTAGTGAAACTCATGATGGCAACAACGATCCCATATCCAAATGGGATGAAAGGAGTATTCACCTCTTCTTATGAATGATAATAGTTTTGGTCGCTCATGTTGGCATTCACAAAGATCTCTCTTATTTGCCCCTAATCACCATGGGACACCATGATCAATGTCATTATAATAAGACATCATGAATAATTTTTCTCTTTGGAACAAGCCTAGAGCAACTTAGGCTGACAGTGCACTAAGTGCTGATGCACTTGATGCATATCAATAAGCAATGGACCTAAAGACAAACTATGTGCGAGCATGGTCAAACATGGGAATCAGCTATGCAAACCAGGGCTGGTATGAGAGTCTATACACTATTATGCAAGAGCTTTATGGATGAACACAAAGGCTGAGGATTCATGGCAAGATCTTCACATCTCTGTAAGCATCTTTGGAAGGGGAAACATGATGGATGCCTATGATAAAAGGTATTTAGACCGACTACAGAAGGAATCCCAACACGGGTGCCTGTTGCATATGGGTATGATGCTCCATCACTAGCTACACAAGCTAGACATCTTTGCATGAATCTGAGACATGCCAATATGAATGATATCGACGTGTAAATATGGCCAGATCACATTCTGTGCAGAAAAAATCTAGGGAAAGCAAGGATACGCAGTATTGGCTGTTTCCAAAGGCCATTGATTGGCGCGAGCTAAGGAGCATGACACTGCTCTGTGCACGCTACATATTGATGGCATTGTGGGTAGTGCCTCCAGTGTCTCATGTCATAAATAGAATGCAAAAAAACGCATGGCATACGTCAGAAAAAAATGCATTAGGAAAAGCTTATGTTAACAAGGAAAAGACTTATAAGCATCTCACATAGAACTCTCATGGTTAGTGATGGTAAATCAACTAAGCAAACACCGTACACCTCTAGCGATACATATTCTACCATGATCAAGTGAGAGACTCAAGAATAGCTACCTAACAAAATCAGATACAAAATTCAACACATGAGATAGGTATCCCCCATTGTGGTGGTCCCTAAGAAGAATGTAAAATGAAGACTGCATTAAGCTTGAAAATGTAATGGTAGCTGCAATCATAGCTAGCTACCCGCTTCCAATCACTAACCATATTTTGGATTTCATTATTATCAAGGAAAAGTATAGCGTTTTGGATGGTTCTTAAGTATATATGTACGTGTCCATTGTAAAAAAAGACCAGCACAAGATGACACTTTCCAAGTGGAGGATCTATTCATTTTGTGTTCTACGCTTTGATTTTACCAATGCTCGCAACACATTCTAGAGATAACTGTGTGACATTTTCAACGAGTTAGTTTCCATGAATGCAGGAACATGAATGTTTGTAATATGACATGCATTAATGATATTCCATAGATTTTTCTTTAGAACATCTATGCTACCTTCAGTATCCTTGAACCCTCTACTAGATGGGATAATGATTCATGCCTTTGATACTATTCCTATTGCAATGCATGATGTGAATATTCTATTTATGTTGTTATGGATTAGGATACAAACCTTTATCTATTTATCTATGAAAAGTAACCACAACAATCAAGCTAACTTGCTTGCATATAATCTTCAAGTATGAAATAATGATTCCAATCACTCACAACAATTATAAATCATCAACAATGAACATCAATATGTAAAGAATGAGGGAGAGAGATGATCATCTATTAAGATAGAAAATATATTGATGATGTATGACAATAACATAAATGTGTTGAGAAAACATGAAGTATCTAGAATAAATAGAATTAAGATCCAAGTTCTTTGAGATGAAAATGATCAAAACCTTCGATTAGAAGATATCCATACATATTCAATTAAGGGAGTGGAAAACTCTAGTGTGACAACTTATATTGAACTTGATAGTTATGCCATCATTTCCCCGAGCGTGAGTGGTGGAGAGAGAGACAAGGGTTGGGGAAATACGTTTAAGTCTCTTTTGCAGCTCCTCCCTATCGATTTTGATCTCTTGAGAACATACAAAATCTAGGTTTATGCTTCTATCATGGATCCACTATCCAAGCATGGTCACTTTTGAAGGTTCTAATAGCGAGATCCTTGCGGAGAGGGGCTTGTCGCTCTTTTTCTTGTTTCTCTCCTTCGAGTAGAGGGATCCTGACATAGGATTTTATCCTTAAGGGGGCTCTTCCACAGTATCTCACCTAGTTGTTTTCCTCTAAGAGGAACCTTACTCGAAAACAAGTTAGTTATCCTTTTCGGGATTGGACAGCCTATTGTCGAACTTTCATTGTCATGGCTAGCATTGTTGCTAGTGGTGCGACCAACCTCTTTGCTAGTGGCATTTCGTTCTTCCTTAAAATTCGAATCTTCAAGGGTTTCACCCCTTACTACAATAGCTTTCGTGATTCATCCCCCTAGGTAATTGAGGTCATTGAAATCCATTTTCAAGTTGTAAAATAAGTTTTTTTTTCTTCAAACATATGAGAGGGGCTCTTCTCAATAATACCTTTAGGGCTTCTTCTCTTCCTTTGCCTTACTTTTGTGAGTCCATTAGGTTTTGTTTCTAGTCCTTGTGTTATCCCCCTCTCAACCTCCCATGGATGATCTACTGATACATTATGGGCCCCATCAGCTACTTTGATCCCTCTAGCATTATCTTTCTCTTGATTTTTCTTGGTAGATTTCTACATCAAGGGATATTCTTTAATTATATGGCCTTCTTTGCATTCCACAATGAAAGAAAGCATTCACGAAGTCCTTGAACAAAAATGCATGCTCAACAGTTTTCTCTTCTCTAATGTCTATGGCAATTTTAGAGGTGAGATCTTTGATTAGATAAGCTTCAACAGAAATCTATGTTTGCCATCTAGCATTGAATGAGTATTCCTCATATTCAAATAGAAGGCTTCTAACATCTTCTCTCAAGGATAGAGGCCAACTTATGGGTGAGACAATTTCCCTTTCATAAACAAAAGATGGAAAGTTTGGGATCTCAATCCAAAATGGAAAGCACTCGGGTTTAGACCAATTAGGGAAAAAATTAGGAAACCATTTAAATAGGCACATGGTGGTCCGGCATACCTTCCAACTATGAGTTTGCAAAGCTTGGAAGGCATGTCATGATTTTTCAACTCCAAGAGCATGTGATTCATTGATAAGAATTGACACTTGCTCACAATCAAACCACACAGGAACCATTCCTTACGGAACCAAACCACTAACAAAGGGACTCCATTGGCGGCTTAATACTAAACAATTGTCCAATTAAACAAGTTTTTTTGAGATCTTCTTACCTCATCGCAACATTGTCCTTGCAAAGGGATAGGACTAGAGGCTTGACCCCGAATAGTTCTAAAGAATTTCCCAAAGCCTTGTCATTCAAGGATGGATCAACATTACTTACTACCAATGAGCGGAAAATACTATTGGAACATCAAGTTTACACTATGTTGGAGGTGGATTTGATCTACATTGAAAAGCTATTGTTTGGATTAGGTCAAAAAAATAACTGTAGGAGACTTCTTTTACTTTTGCTCATTTATTGTATTTTGTTAAAATATTTTTCATGGATAATGTATGAATGTAAAATTGTAGGGATTTACACACGTAAAAAGAGGAAAAGAGACCTCAAATTCCACTAATTTGAGGTAGTTGACCTTCGCAATCAATGAATCACCTAAAAGTAGATAAAACGGGATCTTCACTTTTCCCTCCCTCCACCTCCCACCCACCACACCCCCCCCAACTCCACCCAGTGCGCCCCCTGCCTCCCTCCACCTCCCGCCCGCCACCACCCCCCAACTCCACCCACTCCGCCCCTCGCCTCCCTCCACCTCCTGCCCACCAACATCCCCCCACTCCACCCCCGCCCCTCCTCCCTCCACCCCGCCCACCACACCCCCCCAACTCCACCCACTCCGGCCTCGCCTCCCTCCACCTCCCGCCCACCACCACCCCCCAACTCCACCAACTCTGCCCCCCACCTCCCTCCACCTCCAGCCCACCATCACCCCCCCCCCCCTAACTCCACCCACTATGCCCCCCGCCTCCCTCCACCTCTGTTGGAAGCAGCCAGAGGCATAGAAGACGCGGAAGCATGTAACGACGGAGCAGGAAGCTAGTGGAATCTTTTTTCAAAGAATCATGTTTTAGAAATACTTTTCAAAAACCTCCAACAGTGATTTTTATCACTATTGTAACATATGTAACATAGAAAAACCCTTTTCTTAATTTCTAGCTCCATTTTGTGCAAGCCGAGGAGTCCTCGAGCTTGAGGAGCTTAGGTAGAACAAGCGTATCAATTTTGGTTATTTTTAGACACCGTTTACCCTTTCAAATAGCATCTAGGACCTATTTTTTAACTATGCCGGTCACTAGATGTGAAACCGGTCAAAACTAGTCTAGAAACTATAAAAAGAGCTAGAGAGCTCATTTTTAAGGTTAGCTTGTTTGAGGTTAGAGTTCTTTTGAGCTTGTAATAGTGTTCTTGAGTAATAGAGTTGATTTCTCACCTTCCATTGTGTCTTGCTTGTCTCTTCGTAGTGTGTGTGTATGTGTGTGTGCATTTCTATGCTTCTCACCTTCACTCTCACTTCATCTCACATTCACGATCTTCATATCACTCCTATCTCTTCCGCGGATTGACATTAAGGAGGTGGAGCTTCTTAACGTGGTTCTCACCATTGTGCTAGAGCAACACCAAATTTGGCGCCGTTGCCGGGGATCGAGTCTAGGACGAATGTGTGATGGTAAGAGTATAGCAAGAAGTAGCGTTTGAAGGTAAAAATTTCAGTTTTTGTGATTGTTTTTACTTAGTTTTTAGTGTTTTTCACCTCCCCCACACTCCATCTTCATCACCGCATCATCATCTTCATCTCCAAAAAAATCCGAAAATTCACCATATCCACCCATTCTCCTCATTTCCCCTCATTTGTGCATGCGAGAGAGTGAGACAGAGCTTTTGTGCTTGTGTGTACTTTTGTTTTCTTGAGTTTTCTTGCAGGTATAGAGCTCCAGTGCATCAGGAAAGCTTGGAAAAGGTAAAATTCTCAGTTTCTGTCAGAAATTTCCGACTATGTCAGACCATCGCGATGGTCTGCAAAGTTCAAAATTTGAAGAAGGCGACCACACCAGCGTGTAGAGCACACTTGCGCCTCTAGGAATCCATACTTGCATTACAAAAACTCATACTTTGGTGGACCATCGCGACGGTCTCAGACCATCGCGATTGTGTCACACCATCGCGATAGGCTCACACCATCGCGACGGCTCGGCCGGACCATCACGACGGTCTCACGCCATCGCGACGGTTCATTTGGACCATCGCGACTGTTCCGTTGACCCCACACCATCGCGATTGGCTCACGCCATCACGCCGACGGTGCCATGTGGCAAGTTGGACCATCGCGACAACTCAAATTTTGGACCATCGCGATTGGCTCACGCCATCGCGCCCGGACCATCGCGATTGGCTCAAGCCATCGCATCTGTGACCATCGCGGTGGTTCACGTTGGACCATCGCGATTGTTCACGTTGACCGTTGACTCACGCCATTGAGATTGTCCGCCTGATCGAGCCATCGCGACGGTTCACACTCACGCCATCGCGATTGCTCACTTTTGGACCATCGCGACCGTGCACTTCAGACCATCGCGATTGTTCACCCTCACGCCATCGCGACGGTCCCAGACCATCGCGATTGTCTCACGCCATCGCGATTGTGCACCCCCATCGCAAATTTTAGGGTTTCATTTTTTGGCCTATTTTGGGGCTATTTTTGGGAAATTTTTGGGTGATTAGACTCATAGGAGACCCCTTAGCCCATATTTGGAGAAAAACCTGTTTGTCAGTTTTTACCCCCCAGGGCCTGAACGGTCATAACTTTTTCATCCGAAGTACGTTTTTTGAGCTTAATAGCTCATTAGAAAGCTCTTTACGAGTACTACGTGACCTCAACTATTTTTTTCTTAAAGGATACGTCTATTGTTAGATAAGCTATTTTGAGGTTGACCTAGTTTGGGACTAGAAAGCCAGGGGGCAAGCATTGAAAAGTTGGGCAAAAGGGAAGGGACTTAAAAGGTGTATATACTCAAGTGCTTGATCATCCAACTGTGAATTGGTCTAATATTGGATTTTTCCAGGTCTAGCAAGGGCAATCAAGGGCAACCAAGGCAAGGCAGTGAAGGGCATAAAGCTTGGGAAGCGCGGCTTCTTGGGCATTAGAGCAACCAGAAAAGTTGACTCGAGGTTGGAAGATTACTCAACTCCCTTAGTCAATTCTTAGCTTAGGATAAACGGTAGCATTGTGGATTTAAGACGATAGGAACGCCTCAAGTTCAAGAGAATTAAATTTATCAAGTCCAAGACTAAAGATAAAGGTGTGTGACACGAAAACCTAAAGGAAAGAACATAAGTCTGACGGAACGAGAACTCAAAGTACCACGGGAAGTCGAATTCCTGACGCATACATTAAGACAAGAATCTAAAGAAATTTAAAAAGAATCAAGAAAGTAATAACAAAGAATTATTGACGATCTGAGCGTGTACTGAGTGTGCAAGGAAGAAAATTAATGAACCTTAGATCGGGCAAACATATAGGTAAGTCAGACCGACGAAGCCTTAGATCATCAGAGGCAAGTGTAAGAACTACTGCACGATCGTGGGCTCAACAATTGAACACTAGTTATCCCTACGAGAGCTCAGATACTAGCGAATCAGAAATGGCATTTAGCACAGACAGACCAGAAGGAGGGTCGAATGTAGCCTATTTAGAAAAACCAGAAGGACCCTATAGAACGCAACTAGAGTTTCTCCGAACCAACCGATTAGGTGCTCACATCTATGAGGATGGTTTGTGAAGGCAACTGGTGCAAATGCACAACCCCGATCAACCCATTGGATTGGAACGTCCAGTGGTGAAATTTGAGAGAGACGTGTACATAGACAAAGAAGGAACAATGTACATCTTAAGTACGTAGCCAAACAATACCAATGAGTTTGGCGTGATTCAGCTAGAGACGAAAACTAAATCTCAGGGAAAGGAACCATTAGAAGAACCTAGAACACCTAGAGGGAAATCTGTACTGACACGAGTACTAATCCCAGAATGGATCCCTCCGGACAATAGAAGCATAGAGTTGTTTGTAAATAAAGAAACTGATGAAGCCTTTTGGAGACACAAGACAGAACTACTTAGTGAGGTAGGTATCATCACTATATACGAGTTCAAGGACCCGGATACACCTGGAAAGGTTGTATACCTGGATGAGACTTCAGAAAGATCTTTGTGGTGCCTGACCACGCTAAAAACACATACACATGGAGAGGTGAATTGTTATTCCCTCCATCTAGAACGAACATGAATACAAGTCAACAAGGGGCAGGAACATCATCAGCCCATGGAAATCAAAGAGAGAGAAATAAAGAGAGACCGGAAGTAAGCTTTAATCACCCCATGGGGAGAGATAGAACAACCACGGACACTAATAGAGCGGATAGACAAAGAGATCATGGAATACCAGGTGGTAGAGATGATTTTCCTCTACCTAGACCACGTGAACACGCACCAATATTGAGACCCACTCAATTAGTGAGATCCATGAAAAATTACTTTGATGGGACAGGAGATCCCTATGACCATGTTGCAGAATTCAAGCAAGTACTAAGAGCAGAACAAGTTGAAGACATGTTCACGCAATATAATGCATTTGGACTAACGTTAAAGAATACAGCTTTAACTTGGTTCCAACCATTGCAACAAAGGCAATTTAGAGACATCCATCACTTTTTAGAGTCATTCATCACTGAATTCTCTAAAAGTGGGATTAGACATGACACGTCTTCGCTGATTCATAGCTTTAAACACACCCCTCAGGAAACAGTTAGACTGGCAGGACGTAGGTTTAGACAATATGTTGAACGATGTCCAATGCAAGAGCTACCCTCACAGGCCAAGCAAGTGTCATTGTTTCTAGATGGCTTGTTGAGTTCTAAACTACGCTCCTATGTGTACCTAAAAGAACCCAGAACGCTAGAGCAATGTGTAAGAATTTGTATAGACATTGAGGACAACTTAGGAGACGAGTTGGAACTCTCAAAGGTCTATAAGGACTCAGACTGTTCATCTCTAGCATCCACAAAATTGTCTAACTCGATAGAAGACCTAGCAGAAAAAGTGGCCCAAAAACTAGGAGTTTCTAGTAAACCTAGGGTACTAATGAACAAGCATTGTTACACCTGTGGTGGTGATCATATGGCAAATGTGTGTCCCAATGCACCACAACCACAAGCCAACCCTAGTGGCCAATACTGTACAATTGAGAGAAGATACACGAATCATACGGCTCAGGATTGCCCATACAACAAACAGACCATGAGACAGAACTACCCGCAAGCATACCCGCAGCCAGGTAGGTATCAAGGCCAATACAATGCTCAGCCTTATTACTATAGGCCTCCTCAGAACTACCATACCAGGCTCAACAGAGACCTCAACCTGTCTTAGCTCAACAGCCACCCCCACCAGCAAATGTCATCTCAGTCAAATACGCTGCTACAGAAGAGAACCTAAGTAGGGCCTTAGTGCCTTCTTCACCTTTGATCATAGAGAGTGACCCGAACTCAAACAGTTTTGACTCTACGCATGTAGATAGTCCACCCGCATATTACACGGAGTCACCACAACACGTGGAGACATATCATTACGATAGTCCACCAGTGGAACCTAGTTGGGAGCCGGATTATGCTAATGTGATGTACACAAACCCAAATCCACGGCCCCAAGTAAGACAACAAAGACCACAGGGCCCTAGAGGACCATGCTTTAGGTGCCAAGGAGATCACTTCATAAAGGATTGTCCACATCCTCTGATAACAGGACAATCACAGTACTATAACATCCAAGGCTTTTGTGCCGATTGTGGCAAAGAGCACATAATCAAAGATTGTCCTAAGAACCCTGTTAATGCTTCGAATGTGACACCAATCAACGTGATAGGTATTGTAAATAACGTAGATGGATCCAACCCTACATAGGTGCCTATTCAAGCTATCACAAGAGCCCAGGCGCTCTTAGAGAACCAACAGCTTAATCAAGGGAAAGTAGCTGGAAGTAGTGAAGTTGCAGAATCTAGCAGTAAAAAGACAAAATCTTGGAAAGATTCTAGAGAAAGAATTAAGAGAAAATGGAGTAAAAGGATAACTGAGTTGGAAGGAAGTTTAAAGGAATCTAGAGCCAAAATCCTAGAATTGACTTCACAGGACTTGAATCAAGAGAATCCAGCTCAAAAATCAGGATCAGTTTTAGCGGAACCCATACCAGAAAATCTAGACATGATGTTTCGTGCATATCAGGCTAGATTAAAAGAGGGACCTCAGGTAGTTGAAATGAGCAAAAACTACCCTCGAGCTGATCTAGAAATTGAGAGAACTAAACTTTGCATGAAAATGGTAGAACTAGCACAAGCTTTGTTCGAAGCCTCTAGATATCTTAATTGGAATAACATGGCAAAACCGGAATTACATTTTCAAGGACTAATGGAGAGGCTAGAATATTTGATTGAAAGCAAAGAGAAAAAGGATCAGCATAGGAACCCTATTGTCTCAGAGACACAGGAAAGGAATGCACCATCCGTCTCAAGTACCCAATACAGAAAGTCAAGACAATTTGTCTTCCATACATAAATATTCACATGAATTTTTGAGAGAAATCCAAAAAGAGAAATGGAGAAAGGAACAAGGAACCCATCCTCCTATTCAAGAAATAGATGACTTGCAGGAACAATTTCCCCAAGACATCCCCTCTATTTACGATGAGGTAGAGGAGGAACAACTGAGTGAACACATAGCTTTTGAATCTAATTCTTTACAAGAATTACCTCAGTTCACAGGACCTTGGGAAGCAAAGTCTATTAGTATGAGAGCACCCACGATAATAGTGAGGAATGAAGAATCAATAATCCCTAGAAACACGGAAGTGATCAAGAACATTAAAGTACAGTGTAATCTCACTCTAGAGGAGTTGTTGAAGGTAAAACCAGAATTGTGGAAACATGTAGCAAATCAATTCCCTGAGCTTGCTACTACTCTCTCACAAATAGGATCACAAAATAAGGTACCAGAGATACCCGTAGAAAAGATTGGAGATGTAAGTGAAGGAGAGGAAGGTAACACGTATCTTCCAATAACCCATCACGGCTACACCACGAAAGCCATCTTAGATTCAGGAGCCGGAGTAGCCATAGCTACCACCACTTTATGGAAACGTTGGGGTAAGCCAGCATTAAGACCCACCAGGATGAAGCTACAAATGGCTGACGGACACATAGAAAAACCATTAGGCTTACTAGGAGGCATATCTCTCACCACTTGTGGTGTAGAATTTGAGCATACTTTCGCCATTTGTGACTTTGCAAAAAATCATGCTTATGAGATGATATTGGGACGACCATTCATGCATCAGTTGCAAATTGTACAAGATTGGGGAACCAATTCTTTGTACTTGCAACATTTAGGAGTGACTACCAAAGTCAACCTTAAAGACTATTCACATAGAGATGTACCCCCAATACAATGGAATACCATCCATAAGACACCAGTAGAAACAGAATCCGTGCACTCATTAGAATCAGATCCTTCTTGGTTGCATGAGGATACTCATTTATGGATGTGTAAAGTAGCAAAACAAGAGGAAGAAAGGTTAGAAGCCAGGACCTTAGGTGCAGAACAACATCCACGAACCCTTCAAGATCCAGCGTACGCACCTGTAGTATTCCCTGACGAAGAGTTTGAACCCCATGGTTGGGCAGAAATCCTAGCAACCATGGATGTAGCCATCAATGAAGAACAATGGACACCCCACTGTGACGAGGATGGCTATGACATTTCAGTTTTCACGATAGAGCCAATCATGTGCGATGCAATTTTAGAAGAGTGTGAACCTAACACTGATGCATTTGAGGATGCGAGTGATTTTGATTTAGAATCAATTATCATGGACCCACCCTTTGCATCAGAGGAAGAATATTTTTTCGAAGTAGAGACTCACCCTCAGAGACACAAAGAAATTACGAATGAGGTGAGGTTAGCCACAGAAGTGACTAACAAGAGTGAAGGCAAGAAAAGAAAGAAGAAAGAAACCATGTCAGAAAAAGAAGAATCTTTGTTTGAAGTACCCGAGAATTTCAAGAAATATGAAATCAAAGATAGAAGAATCATGGTACGAATGCCTAATAGAAAGGCGAATGACGGACAAGTATATGATAACCGAGAGAAAACCAAGAAAATAATAGTAGCCATAGAAGGAGAAGAAGAAAAATGTACATACATAGGGCATGATTTGACGAAGGAAGAAGAAGAAGAATTAGTTGCCCTATTGCGTGAATATAGAGATGTTTTTGCTTGGAGTTACAAAGATTTGAAAGGAGTAGATCCAGATATATGTTCTCATAGAGTCCCTATGACTCCAGATGCAAAACCGACAAAACAGAAACCATACACGTACAATGATAACTACGCTGCGAAGATTAAAGAGGAGATAGATCGATTGATAGAAGCAGGATTCATCTATGAAATTGAGCATACCGAATGGGTATCCCCCATTGTGGTAGTGCCCAAGAAGAATGGAAAATTGCATGTGTGTATTAACCTTAAAAAAGTTAATGCCGCCACGATTAGAGACAGTTATCCTCTTCCTATCACAGAACATCTATTGGAAAGAGTTGCGGGCAAGGAAGTTTACAGCTTTCTTGATGGATTCTCAGGTTATAATCAAGTAGCCATTGCTCCAGAGGACCAACACAAGACGACTTTTGCCACTGAATGGGGCATATTTGCATTTCGTGTGATGCCATTTGGCTTAACAAATGCACCCGCCACTTTCCAGCGACTCATGTGTGATGTTTTTAAGGAATTCTTACGCAAGAGTTTGGAAGTATATGTCGATGACATATGTGCTCATTCTAATATCAGGCAGACACATATTCCCGAGTTAAGACAAATATTTGACAAATGTCGAGAATATCAGGTTTGTTTGAACCCAGAAAAATGCGTTTTCATGGTCAGACAAGGCAAAATTCTAGGACACATTGTGTCGAAAAATGGAATCTCTACGGATGAGGAAAAAGTGAAGGTAATTGCAGAATTACCTAGACCAACTAATGTGAAAGAGGTACAGGCATTTATGGGCCATTGTGGTTATTATAGGAGATTCATACACATGTATGCAATCATAGCCAAGCCTTTGTACTCTCTTTTAACCAACTTTGAATGGACAGATGAATGTGAAAATTCATTCAATGAACTCAAACGACGCTTGTGCTTAGCACCTATATTGACTACACCAGATTGGAGTAAGCCATTCCATGTACATGTGGATGCATCCAATTATGCCATAGGATGCGTGTTAGCACAACCCACGAATGAAGGTAACATACATCTCCCCATAGCTTACGTGAGCAGACAATTGAACGCAGCAGAAAGAAATTACACCACGACGGAACGAGAAGGATTAGGGATGATCTACGTAGTAAAGAAGTTTAGGCACTACTTGTTGGTCAATAAGTTCAAGTTCTTTACAGATCATCAAGCCCTATTGTACCTAGTCAACAAACCATGTAACACAGGACGATTGATACGTTGGTTTCTATTACTCATGGAGTATGATTTTGAAGTTGTAGTCAGGAAAGGAAAGACACATCTTAGAGCTGACCACCTTTCAAGATTAACCTCAGGAGAAGCTCCTCAAGGAGTAGTGGATGAGTTACCAGACGCATATTTGTTTAACCTTGAGATAGCACCAGAATGGGCTAAGCCTATAGTCCCTATTCTCACATATGGACCCAAGAATCCT
The DNA here is from genome assembly GCA_020310875.1 of Ceratopteris richardii. Lineage (NCBI taxonomy): Eukaryota > Viridiplantae > Streptophyta > Polypodiopsida > Polypodiales > Pteridaceae > Ceratopteris > Ceratopteris richardii. The sequence goes on along the minus strand of CM035412.1, from coordinate 56,755,732 downwards.
AGGATAAAGATCAAAGAGGGAGAGATTACCAAGTCTCAGAGATACCAAATAATGGCAGGAAGCATATATAAATAGGATAATCAAAAGATTCTTGCTTGTTGTGTAGATGAATCAGAACATGCGAATTGGTTGCAATTAGCACACATAGGTGCACTACAACAACATCATTCAAAACATCGAACATTGCAGACTCTGCATAGATTAGGAGTATATTGGCCTTCGATGGAGGCAGAGGTCTATGAGTTGTGTAAAGAATGCCATGCTTGTTGTGAAAGACCACCAGTAGAGCATGCTACACTATATCACATGTCTCTCACACCAGACTGGAGTGAACAATTAGTGACATACTTGAGGACGAAGACATTCCCTCAAGGAATGACTTTAGCACGACAACGCAGTCTAGAGCAGGAAGCTCAAGATTATTCACTTATTGGCGATAACCTATACAAAAGAGGACGAGATGGATATCTAAGACAATGTGTTCATGAGAGCGATTATCTGAGCATACTAGAGACTGCACACCAAGGTGTTGCAGGAGGTCATTTTGGACCCGATAGGATAATCAAAGCCATCCTCTTTGCAGGATTATGGTGGCCCACTCTTCACATGGATGCTCATACCTATGTAAAGAGATGTGATGTGTGCCAAAGAACTCAGTTTCCTACTCGCAGAGATGAAATGCCATTGAAACCCATGATGGGCGGACATGCATTTTCTAAGTGGGGTATAGACTTTGTAGGACCCATTAACCCCCCTGCAAAAGGTACACATGCTGAGTACATTATTGTTGCCACAGATTATCTTACGAAATGGGTAGAGGCAAAAGCCACGAAAAAGAATGATGCACACACAACTGCAAAATTCTTATTTGAGAATGTCTTTACAAGATATGGACTGCCTATAGAGTTAGTGAGCGATCGAGGCACTCACTTTCTAAACCAAGTCATTGAATATTTGTTACAGGATTTTATGGTGATTCACAAGAAATCCGCACCATATCATCCTCAGGCCAATGGTCAGGCTGAAAGCACTAATAAGATCCTTTGTAACGTACTGACAAAACTCGTGAACAACAAACGTTCAGATTGGGACAAACAGTTACACCACGCTGTTTGGGCATATCGAGTGGCCTACAAGACCGTACTCAATGCAACTCCCTTTCAGATGGTTTTTGGTCAGAATGCACTGCTTCCTTTGGACTTCTTGATACCGACCCTTAAGGTTGCACAAGAACATCAGTGGACCGGCCATGAATTATCAGCAAGAATAATGGACTTGGAACGATTAGGAGAAACCAAGCTAAAGGCAGCAGCAGGAATATACGCAGCAAAGAAACGATAGAAAGCATATTTTGATGCACATGTGAAAGATAAAGGCCTAAAAGAAGGAGATTTAGTTCTAGTATATACGCTAAAGCAACACACACGGAAGTTATAAAAGCGAGGTTATGGACCTATGATCATTAACAGACTCTCAACAAGTGGAGCAGTACAGTTAGCCACCTTAGAAGGAGACATAATGCCTAATTATATTAGTGGTTGTAGAGTCAAGTTATATCAGGAACCTCTTACTGAGGATATGCTTAGACGACTCACATTGGCAAAGAAGCGTAAGGAGGAAGAAAATAAAATACGAGCGGAAGCTCAGGCAGAAGCAATAGAACACATTAAACGCATGAAGTTAAGAAGACAAGGACTAGGGAGAGAACATTATAACCATCTGGAAACTACACCCAGATATCCCATGGCCATGTGTCAAGTAAAGTCAACCACTCATCCTAGTATAGTGGACAGGAGACCATTCATTACAGTCAGGCTAGAGCACGGCAACCCTTGCCAAGAGCTCAGGGCTTTAATTGACTTAGGTGCTGCGACTAGTGCGATTAGATGGTCCCACTATAAGGACTCAAGAATAGAAATACGGCCAATTGAGGCATACCTCATAGGGCTAAGCGGCATGGAAACCCCTTGTATGGGTGAGGTGGACCTTCCTATCCTCATTAAGGATGTGACTATGACAGCGAAGCTACTAGTGTGCCATGATGACGACCTGATAGAACCCCTAATCCTTGGCCAAGATTGGCTATACAATCACTCAGGGGACCTAAATCTTAGACAAGGCTCCTTACAAATTGGAACCTTAGAGCAGAAGCGAGTGATACCGCTTGACTTCCCTAATTGCATTCCGATTGAGGTTTGTAACCCTAGACCCTATGAAACGCATGCGACGGAAGACCGGAAGATCTTGGGTCAGACCAGTCACGTTACGTCTACACCAACCCACTCGGGCTTGGCTATAGACAGTTGTCAATCAGAAGGATGACAGGAGATCTTCCCTGGGGCTTCCTGCAAACTAGAAGGGGCAGCTACCCAACCGCTAGGGCAGATGGACACAATCAGCGGTCAGGTGGGTTGCATCAGTGGCCAAATGAGCACAATACCCTGCGGTGCTCATCCTTCCAAACTTGCTGCGGACTGGCCTAGATTAAAGATAAATAACGAATCACTTCCTAATGGGCAGGTCACGCAAGTGTTGGATCTCTCTTCTTTTCCAAAGCAGAGCGTCCATTGGACCTCTCAAACTCAACCACGAAGGAGTCAACCACAACAGAGGGATCGAGACCGACGACACCACCAGACAAGGCAAAGAAGGTAGTAGTATCAACATCACAGAATAAGTGGCACGAGACAAATATGGGTGCCAAAAGGACAGCAACCACACGCTATTGGCAACACTACAGACAAGAACAGGACAAAGTTTCAAAAGAAGCAGAGTCAGTATCCAAAGTCCCCTCGATCTTCTTCTACAAGTACCAATACTCGACAGATTTGGATCGCCAAGAAGTATCTTATCAATCGACCCACACCCACGCAGATTGGGGTACCCAAACAATGTATTATAGCCCAACCCTCAAGCCATGTAATATATACCCCTCAGAAATCTTTCCATCCTTCAATACCACCAAACCTGATACCACTTTTCGTCCCTCAGCAGAAACACACCACCCACTCAAAGACTCTTAGGAAATGGATACCGAAACGTATCCAGACGTCTTCTTGTACCCCCTTATCTAACAATTCTCCCACCCCGTTTAAACTCCACCCTTGTAATAATTCACCCTCAACCAAACCTTGTATGAATTCATACACCAAAACCCCACATCAAGCATAATAAAAGCTCATCAAGAAATGTATGCATAACCTGACCATGTAGGCATCTAGAGACATGCATTAGCTCTGCAAAAAATCATTGCATCAATCACTTCACGACACTTGGCTACACGGGTTACACATCGGTTATGGAAAGGGATTGCGGTCTCACCTTAATGGGATCATAATTAATTTCCATACTAATGTGCTAATCTTTTGTAGCAGATCTTTTCCATTAGCTCGTCAGTCATCATGCAAACCGAAGAAGGACCATCAGAAGCTGGCCCAAGCACACCAATGGCCAATATTGGAGAATTACTCGCAGAATCTTATCCTATGATGCAACCACCAGAGTTTCAAGGTTTTTCAGGACCCATGCCAATCGATGATCCTCCTAGAGGATATACCGAGAAGATTCATCGTAATTCTCACTAGTTTCAAGGCCTAGCAGGACCCTTAGCAGACGCTGATTTCATATTTGAGGCCAATTCGGCATTTGATCTTCGCACATGGACCAAGTACCAGTTCTTTTCAAGAGAATTTGAAGGACTGCAGAATACACAAGATTTAACTCACGTTTGGGCATGAGCGGGCTTTACAAAATATTTTAGTGACCCTCTGCCTAAACCTGATTTTTACAGATGCTTTTACCTAGTAACCACCTTAACAGCTTCAGAGAACAAGGATCTACCCGGCACATTCATGTTACCATCCTTGGTAAATGACCCTCCATTCAGAAGGTTTTATTTGTCTAAAGATTTAATTCATGCAGCTCTCAAAATACATGGAACGCATACTCCGACGGAGCGAGAACGGCTAGTCCCAGAGCAGATGAAATGTGGTGATGTAACTAAGTGGGAGGACATTTCAGCTATAACCCCTGAGCTCTCCAAGCCATTGAGGATATGCATGCAGCATTTTGCTTTCCCAGCTCAGGATCGTTTTACCATGCCCCACAAAAGAATCTGGTTTGGTTTATACTTAGCATGTACTGGACCTCAAACGGTTGATCTAGCTAGCTGGATAATTGATCAGCTCTATTTGGCACAACATAGATGGGAACGAAAGAAAGTCATCAATGGATGTTGTGCACTTACAAGGATTATATATATGTGTTTGGCATATGATTTACCCATAGAGCGCGCCATGACCAGTGAGGAGCTGAAGGCATTTAAAGGAACCACAAGGAAAGCTAGAAAGTCTAGCAAAGGCAGAGCCGGAAAGCGGATGAGAGGCACTATCCCGTGCTTACAAGTCCCGGAATCAACCTCACCACAACCATCTCCAGAGCAGTCACCGACAGCAGCCACTCCCACGGTACAACCTATTCGCATCAGATTATCAAAACCAGTTATAACGGAGGGCACCACCAGTACTGTTGCACCTCAAGCAGCCACAACCACAGAACCTATCACCACGGTAGCGGAACTTCCCACCACTATTGGTGTGGAAGCGTTCTCTTTTCCAATACCCCATTTAGAAGCAGAACAAACAGCACCACTGGATCCAACTTTTGATTTTGAGATGCCCGATGCATTCTCCAATGAGTTCCAGTTTTCAGAAGGACAATTGTTTTCTCAAGAATTTGAAAGGCCTAGCTACCCTACCACACCCAGGGATCAGCCACAAGGACAGATTGTGTCTAGCTCTGATGACGAAAGAACAGCAACCGATGACGACGAAGGCGATGACGAAGCTAGCCAGGGAACTCAGGAATCCCAAGAGCATGAACAGACAGATGGCCAAGGACAACAAACAGACACACATGGTGATACAAGTACCCATGAAGATGAAACTTACGAAGCAGCCGCTTACACACTGGCTATTAAGAAGCTGTATAGAACTATGGAAAAGGTTTGGGCACGCAAAAAGCTGACTGAGGAAGAGAGTCAAGTGATAATAGAACAAGAACTTGTCACAGGCGGATTCAAAGACGCATACATCAAAGGATTCAGAGAGTTAGTCAAATTAGTAGGCTCCAACGAAGCACTTAGGTACTTGCAAAGAAAGCCACTACCACAGTTTGACCCCCGCAGAGTACGACTACTTTCAAAGCTCGGTGAATACATTCGTGTACCAACAGGAGCATAGTCTTCAGAACAAGCCAGGGAGGCACGCCTCATCCCCGAAAGTTCGTTGGCAGCAGGAACCATCCTTGTAGATTCCCCACCCCGCGCTACAACTGTACATACCTCAGTAGTCACTGAAGTACCGACCACCCCAACCGCTCCTCCATCACCGCCCATCCCTCCAGCCTCCCCTATTCACCCTCCTTCTCCCAGACCAACATCTTCATTCGCCGGTGGCATAGCAGAAATCGTCTTTACGACCACTCACCCCACAATTCCTGCACCCATTAGACCCAGTCTACCCCCTCACACATCCACCTTTCCATTCAACCCATTCCTCCATCCATCTTTCCCGTCCTTCCCCACACCTCCACGACCCCTTTTCCCATTCCCACCGCCATTAACCTTCTCCCCAGTCTCACCTCCCCGACCCACGGTAACCCCTATTTCCCCTTTCCACCAAGCTGCACCAGCCAGCCCCCCTGTAAATTACTCCTCAACCTTTGTAAATCCCGTATTTACACCAGCACAAGCACCCACGGTCACACCCATATTCACGGTCACTGCATTGGACACGTCCAATGACATGGACATCTCACCACCCACTGCACCATCACTCACTTCACTCATGGCACAAACATTTTTAGGCACATCACAATTTTCAACAATCACTACAGCATCCACCTTCCCACCCCCATTCCCCGTTCCCTTTGCATCTACACCCACTGCATCTTCATTTAGCACCCCATTAATACTATCACCCACTGTAGATAATGCATTTCGACAGATGTTCATGTGTATGACGCAAGTCAGAGATGAGTTCACATCTCTTGGCGATAATTACCAGCAGCTGCAAAGGACAACCAATGACTTACAATCGCAGCTTAATTTATTGTCTATTGAGAATGCCTCACTGAACACCCGCTACCAAGAATTACGAGAGGCCTATCATAAATTAGAACTAGAAAGCAAAGAAAAGACCAAGGAAGCCACTGCTGACCTGGATAACTTATTAAGAGCCCAGACAATGCGCAACGCAACGCTAACGAGAAATATGGGCTTACTCAGAAGACATCTAGCAGCAGCAAAGGAAGAAAACCAGCGCTTACAGGACCAGAATCGCGAAAACTTAGAAGCAGCCCTAGACCATCTAGACCAACCACTCAGTCCTAGCCGGTTCAAAGCCATTCCCTCAGACTCGATGAGGATGCTGCTAGAAGATCATGTAAGGCTGCTAGATGAATACGATCACATGAATGAGGAGTTACAGAAACTCAAAGAAGATCATAAATTACTCGAGTTACGAGCACCGGCACACCCAGACATACCAGCACCTGTGGAACCCTCTCCTGACGTCTTAGAGGAACTCAACGCATTAAGGGCCCAGGTATCAAACCTTGAATCAAGGATCGCAGTATATGAAGCACCACCAAGGCCAGATTCCCCACCTGAGCTACCAGTTGAAGAAGAAACTGTCACCATCCCGATGGAGGAAACGTTTGAAGAGGCATACGAGCCACAACCCATCCCAGGCGGACGTGTCACGGCCAAAGGCCAGATGACTTACGAACTCCCGACCCCCGCGTGGATGAAGACAATTGAAGAACTTGGGACAACGCACTCAGCTAGAGTAGAGGCACAATTACATGCCATGGCAATGTTAGAAGAACGAATTTTACAATCTCCATTCTTTGCTCATTTGGCCCTGCGATGATACATATCTGGGCATGAGCTACAGTATAAACCGTATTTTATGTTAATGGCCGAATACCAGTTAGCCATTGAGAAAGAAACAAAACACCACAAAGTCTAGGAAGGCATCCTTGCGGGCAAAATTTACCACATTCAAGAAGAAGGCCTCTCAATCCATCTCAGATTATGTAACTAGAATGAAGGACATTGCAGATGCATTAGGAGCAGTTGATGAAGACATAGAGGAGGATAAATTGGTAAGGCAAATTCTTATAGGTTTTAGAGGTGATGAGAAATGGAAGCCATTCATTTTGTCTACTGAATTATCACTTGATCATTTCACTCCTGATTTAAATCACTTGCTAGGACATATGCTAACCTTTGAGCAGGATGTCAAAGGTGAAAGTGATAAAAGTATAGGTCATCCAATGTATTCAAAGGATAAGAAGAAGAATAGCAAAGGGAAGCAACAATCAAATGAAGATGAAGGTACAACTAGCCAAGCTAACTTCCTAAGAGGAAGAGGAGGTGGCAAAGGTAGAGGAAGAGGCAGGTGGCAAAGGTAGAGGAAGAGGAAGGAGTAATAAAGATGGAGTCAAAGCTTGATGGATTTGTGGTAAGACAAATCACTTAGCTAATGATTGTTGGCATAATACTCAGAATAATGGTGGATATAATTAGAATTTTAATTCAGGAGGAAGAGGTGGCAGAAATCAAAGAGGTTGTTTCAGATGTAGAGGTAGTAGGGGTTACTTTGGAAGAAATGCAGGTAGAGGATTCCAGAGTCAACAATACAACAATACCTACTACAATTATGCTTCAGATCAGAAGGAGGATTCAACATTGATAATGAATGCAACTTGTGAAACGAAAAGTGAAGATCAAAGAGTGTTCTACATTGACTCAGGGTGTAGCAATCACCTGGGTGGTAACGTAGCTTTGATGACTGATTTGGAGAATAAGGTAACTAATCATGTAGTTCAAACAGGTGACAATACAAAGCAGAATGTGAAGTCAATTGGATCCGTGAAGGCCAAGGATGATAGTACTCTCTTGAGTAAGGTTTTGAATGTTCCTACAATTCCTAAAAATCTCATAAGTGTAGGACAAATTGTTGAAAAAGGTTATGAAGTTAGGTTCACTAATGAAGGAGTGGTTGTGGAAGACCCTAGCAATGGGTATAAAAAATTTTTTCCAGGGAAGAAAGAAGGAAGATTGTTCACATTGAAGATCCAATGTAATGTTGGTCATGCCTTATTCACTTATGGAGGACATAAGATCTCCGAGTTAGATCTTTGGCACAAGAGGCTTGGACATTTTAATGAAAGAGGTATCAAAGATATGGTTAACAATGGTTCAATGCTTAGGTTGTCTAATTGCAGGTCAACATATGACATACAGATGTGAAGCATGTCAATTAGGTAAGGCTACAAGGTACTTGGTATGTAGGTACAATCAATATTTATGCAGGTGATGAAGAAGTTGTGACTCAAAAGAAAGGTAAATCAAAGGTCCACATATTTGATGAAGAGCAGAACAATGAAGTACAGGTTGAAGTTGAAGAAGTGCCAAGGTTTGATCTAGAGTGTGATGAACCAGAAACCTCAAGAAGTGGAGAACTCATAAGGTCATCAAGACACAAATGGCAACCTACAAGGTATAGCTATGACACTTCTTTTTTGGCTACCAAAGATTATGCTTATATGATAAAGGTAGATGAAGACCCTTCTACATATGAAGAGGCAAAAGGTAAGGAAAATTGGGAGAAAGCTATGCAAGAAGAGTATGATGCATTGATGGAGATTGAGACTTGGGATTTGGTTCCTAAACCAAATAGTCAAAAGATCATTGGATGCAAATGGGTCTACAAGACAAAGATGTTTGCAGATGGAAATGTGTCTAGGTATAAAGCTAGACTTGCTGTGAAGGGTTTTGCTCAGACATATGGTATAGATTATGATGAGACCTATAGTCTTGTGGCAAAGATGACAACCATCAGGACACTCATAGCTATTGTTGCATGTAAAGGTTGGAAGTTATGTCAACTAGATGTGAAGAATGCTTTTCTAAATGGTTATATTTCAGATGATGTTTTCATGGAGCAACCACAAGGATTCAGAGATGGAAGGTATCCAGATCCTGTGTGCAAGCTCAAAAGGGCTTTGTATGGTTTGAAGCAGACCCCAAGGGCTTGGAATTATAGACTTGTGAAGTTCTTGAAAGAACTTGGTTTCCAAGTATCTAAGGCAGATAGTAGCTTGCTTGTCAAAGCAAGTGAAGATGGGTTTATTTACATGTGCATATATGTTGATGATATAATTCTTACAGGTATAGATGAGAAAGGTATTCAAAGTCTAAAGAAGCAAATGGAGAAAGAGTTCAAGATCAGTGACTTGGGAGACTTGTCATATTTCTTGGGCATGGAGATCTCATACACTCAACATGGAGTGCATGTAACTCAAGAAAGGTATTTGAGAAACTTGCTGATCAAGTTTAAAATGGATGATTGCAGGGTAGCACCTACTCCAATGGAGGTGAATCACAAATTGAGCAGATATGGAGGAGAAGAGTTGAAGGATATGAAGTTATATCAAAGTTTGGTTGGTAGTCTAATCTATGCTACATTAACTAGGCCTGACTTGTCATATGCAGTGGGAGTATTGTCTGAATTCATGCATTGTCCTAGGAAAGAACATTGGATTGCAGGTGAAAGAGTGTTGAGGTACATTAAGGGTACACTCAAAGAAGGTTTGTATTATGGTTTTACATCAGATACAAACATAAAGATTTATAGTGATACAGATTGGGCAGGTAATCATGATGATAGGAGATCAACATATGGATACTTGTGTTATGTGGGAGATAAGTTAATTTCTTAGTGTTCAAAGAAGCAACACAGTTGCTTTGTCATCTACAGAAGCAGAGTACAAAGGGATGGTTGAAGTTGCAAAGGAAGTGATATGGCTTAAGACTCTTATGAAGAGTTTCGATATCATTCAGAGTACACCCACTATTCATGGAGATAACATTAGTTCATTGTATTTAGCTGCTAGCCCTCTTTTTCATGCCAGGACTAAACACATACTTCAACAAAAGATCTGATAGCTGATATGCTAACCAAAATCTTGGATGGACCTAAGCTACAAAGATTTAAAGACATGGCAAGCATAAAGAAGATAGAGAAAACCTCAATTGATGATTGAGGGGGAGTTGTTCGTGCACAAAAATCAACAATTGATGTTTTTGATGAAAAACTGAAGTCAAGGACTGAAGAAAAGATCAAGTTATGATGTATGAAGGAAGTGCATATCCAAAAGATGAAGATGTGTACACATATGTACATTAATTTAGAGATAGTTTACTTATACTTTTGTATAGTCAGGAGCTTGTAAATATTTACCTATATATACAAGAAAAAAAATATCAGGGCAAGTATGAGAGAGTGTAGAATATAAGAATCTAGAAGAATTAGAAGCAATCAGATTCTTGAGAAGCAAAAAGATCGGCTCTTTCATCCAGATGTAAAGTTTTCTAGTAATGAAGAGAAATTGTGCCCGATGTTTCTGTGTATTCTCCTTCTGTGCTTGATCATTTCAAGAATCCTTTTGTAGATGTCTAAGTCCATAGTTAAGGAATCTATGGTTAAAGTTTGACAGCCTAATTGTAAATAGGATGTGAGAATTATGAGTAGGAACATTCATCTATGAAGAAGTGTTCACTGTTTCCTAAAATAGGTGCAAAATTTGATGCTAATGTTTTGGTGACTTCTCCTTCCACAGTGTAAAGTTTTGAGCAAGCAAGCACTGAATCTTTAAGTTGGAAGGTAAGCTACTTGTGGCTAAAAGCATTTGCATAAAAGCATTCTAGGTTGAGAGAACCAAGTGTTAGAAGTTATAGGTGTCTGAATCGACTTCTCAGAAGAACAGTTTTGGACATAGGTGACTTGTTAAGTTCGTTTCTCAAGATCTACTGAATTCTTTGAAGTGATTTTACTTGGACGAGGTGCACAAACTATTACTAACACCTTGTGCAAAGTTTTATAAAAAACTTTACACATTTGATAAGTCAATGAGAAAGATATGTGCAACAAACTTTTTGTAGAATCATCTTCTTCACAGTTTATCCAAAATCTTAATAATTGATCATTAATCCTCCAAATTGGGAAAGGTCTTGAGTTCCTCTTGATATAGAGGTGCTCTAACTTCAAGAGTAGCTTGTTCTTTTGGAGATTAATACTCTCCATCAACACACACACACACACATATATATATGTATATGTGTGTGTGTATATATATATATATATATATATATATATATATATATATATATATATATATATATATATATATATATATATATATATATATATATATATATATATATATATATATATATATATATATATATACACACACATACACACACACACACACACACACATATATATATATATATATATATATATATATATATATATATATATATACATACATACATACATACATACATACATACATACATACATACATACATATATATATATATATATATATATATATATATATATATATATATATATATATATATATATATATACATACATACATACATACATACATACATACATACATACATACATACATACATACATACATATATATATATATATATATATATATATATATATATATATATATATATATATATATATATATATATATATATATATATATATATATATATACATACACACACACACACATATATATATATATATATAGATAAAGAGAGAGAGAGAGAGAGAGAGGAAATATACATTGGCTTAGTGTAGATATGACAATATCAATTGGAACAAAGTTTCATTGGTATGGGATGGTGGAAAAACTTCACTTTGAGCACTACTCTTCTATGGTTAGGGAGAAAAGGACTCCTCATTCATGGAAGAATGCCTCACTTGATAAGAGGAGAGCTCTTAGTAAACATTGCCTAAGCATTGGGAGTTATTTTTCATAGTTTATAAAAGATTTATTCTTCCAATAGAGAATGTGGTGGGTGATTTTATCACCATTAATATCACACAATCACTCTTTAGTTCTAGGAAGGATATTTCCATTATGGTGAATGGATCATATAGGTTAATGCATAGAGGTTGGCTTGTAAAGATAGTTTCTTTAGTATAGATAATAGTAGATATTTGTTTATTATCCTACCATGTCATATCCTTGCTAACCATTTTAGCTGAGGGCTTTGACCCTAAGAAGGAGTTTATTTCATTCACTCTTCACCATACATACCTTCATTATTTATGGGAGATTTGTCCTCCATCTTCGTAGGAATGTAGGTAATGAAAGATTATGTATTAGTTTACAGAGTAGATGAACAAATAAATTCATAATAGTTCCGTTCTAAGGAAAGGAGAAAGTGAGAATCCGCTCAAAGATCGAGAAGAGATGTCACTCTTTCTCAAAGTTCTCACTGTAGCTCCTATTTCTTGAAAGGAAAAAGGAAAGGAAAACATGAATTCTTAATACGAAAATAATAGAGTATGTTTTTCACTAGGGAGAAGTGCTGATTAGAGAACATTTTTTAGTCTATATTTTCGAAGGAATTCATTCACTCTACTTTTATGTGTAATTTTCTTTGACATGGCAGTTTCATTCTCCACTATTATTGAAGGAAAGACATGGAGAACTAATATACATGTTCTCATTTTTCAATAAGTAGAGCTATTGAGTTCAACATAATCTCTTTCAAATGGAACTGGAAAGTTGAATAGATTCCACTATTGGAGCTCTTTTCCTTAGAGGAGATTACACATGCACACACACACAGAGTTTTACTTTCTCTTTTTAGATTGTCTAGATAGAAATGGCACTCTTCTGACAAAGACAAGAGGGAGATTTTTTAATCATGATGGTTAGATTGGGGCTTACATGGAGACCCTGGAGGAAAGTAGTTATGTTTCTTTCCACTAAAGATCCTTGACTAGATGGTATATTCTAGTTATTGACATTGGTGAGACTGGGAGTAGAGTAATGACTCCTCTTTTTACATTTTCTAGGAGGTAGGTATAGTTCTAACGTATTAGGTTACCAAACTCTTAATGAGTGTTTCATCATTAGAACGATGTTTGAACATCAATCAGGAGAATAGGTACTTAGAAATTATCTTAATGTCAAAGAGAATACTTTTTGCATTCATATGGCAAACAAAAGGGAAGGAAATAATTAGTGTTTTGACAAGTGCCAATAGATGCTCTTGCAATAAAACTTAGACCAAAGGTATTATATGACAAAGCAAAGACTTCTCGGTTAGTGTAATGTAGATATTTCATTTTACTACCAAGGATATCTTAGATATGAACTAGATGGTGGAATTGCATATGTCACAAGGTATTTTAGATTAAATTATTACTTGTGAGTATAGTCAAGGTTACGAAGACCTAGAGTGGTATGAGGTCAAATTCGTCATATACTCCTAGATGGGTTTGGCGTCCCTTTGTATGGAACTTAGTTCTATATTTAAGAGGACCCTATGGTTTATTATCTCCATTATGGTATGGTAAAGCCTATAATCTTGGAACTTTTCACTTTCTTTTCATAGTATTATGCCATTGAGGATATGTCATATGGACTTAGGTCATTTTAATGATGTCACATGTCATGGGAGTGATAGTTCCGAAGCTGATTGTATATGGGCGATAATAGGAAGCACTCAAACAATTTCCCACCTTTGCAATGATCTGATATGAGGCTTCTCAAGGGGAACGATATGGGGAGACAACTCAGAGAGAGATGAACATGTGCATAAAGTACATGGGGTTCAAGGGAGTCAAGGACCTCCTTTTACCATTATGGATATTTCATTTACATTTTCAAGGATGAAAAGTCTTTCAAGGGGAAGGAAATGTCACATTATGGATGTTGACGCTCTTGGGTGAGGTGGCATAGATGCCACATGGCATCACAAGGGGCATTATGTGCATTTGGTAGAAGGGGGGAGGGTATCTTCCCTATGTGAGTGTTATCTCACACTAGGATCTTGCATGAGGATTTGAGATTGAGAGCTACTCACGTGGTCAAGAGGAGGAACAGAAGGATGAATCTCTACGTGTTAGTTGAAAAGAGATGCGTTTGTGAGAAATCCCTAAAAAAATTGATCTCACAAAGCCTGATATCTTTGACCGTAGAACAAAGTTTCCTATTCGTATGTCATCCAATTATTGTAATTGTTGGATTTTTAGAAATATAATATATTGCTATAAAGAAGTGTACTTGTATCTTTTCATATTCATAGTAAAATCATCATGTCTACAATAAACATTCGGTGCTCTATGTGTGTCTAATGAAGGAAGTTTGTATGTATTGGAGGCTTTGGAACTCTAAGTAGAAGAAAGTATTTTGAGCAAGGTAAATTGAATTAATAGGTTCTTATCGCACTGTATGAGTAACTAAAATATATTGGATTCATTCCATAGGAACTTAGAGAAATGGTGATTTGACTGAACAATGGTATGTATGATTGCACTTATGAGGCCATTCATGCTTTAGGCTACTAGTGAAGGTTTTGATTTCTCGCATAAATGGTAGGAGTGTACCTTTCACACAAAAAAAGAAAACATTAAAAGAGGAGCCTATGAAGTTATTGAAGGCTTTAGAAGAATTTGAACTACTGATCCAAGTACAAAGGCACATAAAAAACTAAATGGTAGCCTCCTAATGAAGAACAAAGGCATCAATCACATTTCGTTTAATATTCTTGAAGTACAAACGTAAAATGCTCAAAAGTCACATTAAAGAGCTTTAGAAGAGTGCATTAGGGGAAACCATGTCAAAATATAGCACCCCATATTGAATGGATAAGTAAGAACAACCATTAGCCATGGACGTTTTGGATGTCTAGGTTTCTCATGGTAAGGGTTTATGGGGACGTACTATTGGAATAAATGCCAAGCCTAGATTGGGGAGAAATCGGGCCTTTAATCAATTTAGAATCAAAGAATGGAATGAGAGAGAGAAGAAGGTTATCTTCATCCTATCTCATCATATTAGTAATGATACACATATTCAAGAGATAGATACATAAATAAAGGTGTTGGAAAGCCTAGAGAGGTTATACTCTACTTCAACTAAGGCTAGAAACAAATAATTCAAAAATAAATTCAACAACGTGAAGCACACAGTACACCTAGTAGTAGAACTTATGATTTTATTTTGAATATTAAAGAAATTATTGATGCATTTGGATCCATAGGTTGTCACATAGATGATGATGATTTAGTTTCATAAACATTAATTGGACTTAGAGATCATGATAAGATGGATTTAACCACCTCTATATATTCTAGAGGCAATCTTCCTCACTTTGAGCAATTGGCCACCTTGATGTTCATTGAAAAGATGCACATAAGAGGTTCAAAGGCAAAAGGAAATAAGACCCAAACATTTTATATAGGTAAGGAACGAGGTAGTGGAAGAAATCAAGCTAGGGCAAGAGCAAGGCAACAAGAGAGAAGAAAATGGAGATCCTAATGAAGAAAAAGGGAACAAATTTTCTTCATCAAGAGAAAGAGGAAAGTAGAGAAGAAGAGGAGGAAAGTACAATCAAACTTGGGAAAAAAAACTCAGATGGATGCTACTTATGTGGAAAGTATGGCAACTATGTAGGACATTTTTATCAAATAGAGAAGAGAAACTAATCAATAAAGGTCAAGTTAGTTATTTCTCTACTACAAATGAAAGTGAAAGCATGTTATCGTGATGGAGATGAGTGATTAGAAGAAACAAGTATCAAATATATGCTTTATTGATAGTGGATGCAACAATCATATGATCTAAAAGAATTTTTTTTTTTCAAGCATGCAAGTAACATCAAATAAAGGGAATATGGATATAGTGATGTCATGATAGATGCCCCTGAGACGGCTAAGTGTTTGAAGATATTCTTCATGTTACCATAGTTAGGAAGAGTCTTATTTATGTGCATCAAACGGTTGAAAGAGGATTGTAGTTTATACCACTCATGCGATGCTTTCACAAAGGTGGAGCAACACAAATTTTAGCTTCTATTATATTGTTCCATAATTCCTCATTCAAAATCAGCCATAATAACACCACCATTGTATTTTGAATAAGTTGGTGCCACAAACTTGATCCAATCCCTTCTATCTTGCTGCCATAAATGGTTCCAAATACAAAAATCTTTATTCTAAGGCCTTTGCGGTCTTTCAAGATTATAAGGCTCCAACTCATACCCATAGCAGGGAAGCAAATAGAGTTGCTTTGCATCACCCCAACAACTCACTTCAAATCTTGATGAATGGTGAATAAAGGTTTCATTAGGTTCAAGATTTCTAGAGGGTGCATACAGCATAAAATCCCCTAGATAGAATCACAAATGGAGCAAGAGCATAATTATGGAATTCCTTTCCATTAGGGAATCTCAAGAAGGGAAAGGTTGTTGTCATTTCTAAAAATGAGCTTTGCCTAGGAAGATGAAGTGTTATTCCAAGCTATAATCATCCTTTTGGACACAAATTATTGGCCATGACATCCATATCTAGGACCCCCAGTCAAAGCATCTTCTTCCCACAGGAGAAAGTTTCCCATTTAATCTTCAAAACTCTCTACCTATTGGATCCCCCATCAAGAGGAAATTTCTATAGTTTCCTCTTAAATTTAGCAACTCCTTGTTTCTCAAGATCCAATACACCAGGAAGGAGATGATTGAGGAGATAAACAACATGTTGATCACCAATGCACACCTATCTAGATTAAGTTGCATATCCTTCTACATGTATAGCTTGGTTCGCAATCTTGTAAGAACCGGATCCCAGTTTTGATCTATAGATATTTCAATACAAATAAAGATATCAAGTATTTGAGAGACTTGACAACTAGGAAGCTCTTGAATTCCTTCCATTTGAAGACATTTTAAGAAGGATGCACAAAGGGTCCTAAATGCAAGGTTTTAGTGGCTGATTGTCAAGTCAATTCCAAAACCAAGAGACACACGTAGTGTCATTTTCTAAAATAAAGTTTTCTCTTCAACATAGAGCCTGGAAATCATATGATTGTGATTGTGGAGGAGGGAGAGATGCCAAATATTTCCCAACTAAACATGGTTCTTATCATGGAAGCTCATCACATCATCAAATAGCAAATAGCAATAGGGAAATCATGCACTCGTATCTTTTGGAATGCTCACAAAAGAAAGCTCTCAACTGGATTCCATTAATCTTAGTACAAGAAGAAGCATTTCCCTTGAGTGTGGAAACCATCGTAATGAGCTTGGTCGGCCATCTCCGGTCCTTAAGGGATTGTAGAATACAACACCTTTGTTTGATGAAAGCTCTATGATCTTCATCAATCCACAAGCAAAGATGGTTCATAAAGTGATTGACAGGAACCTTAGAAAACACTTTGTCAGTAGTCTAGAGCATCGTGATATGCCACCCATTTTGGATTTTGTTCTTGCTATCTTTCTTGTGGATGATCTTAATAACTCCGTCAATCAAGCACTTCAAAACTGCACCAAAGCCGGTGGCTTCCTTCCAAATAGATCATACACGGTCAACTAGAACCTCTTTGAACTTCTTAAAGAACTCATTCGTGAGGCCATCATGCCCTAGGATCTCACCTTTAGGGAGTAACTTGATTGCTTTGAAAATTTCATGTCTCAATATAGGAGAATAAGAAAACGAAATTCAGAACATCTTGTGTAGTTTTCCTAGATCTCACCCTCAAGGTGGTGGCTATTCACTTACGCCTTAAAAGAGATAACATAGTACAAAGCCCAGGTTTAAGTGATTGACAATGAACTTCCAATTTTCAGCTTCCAAAGTGCATTCAACACCATTTTTGTCAATCATATGAGGAGCGCTTCCTTACCTTTCTTTTTGTTGAGGATTTTACACATTTCATTAGTCTATTAGTCAACCTTGCTGTCCAACATTTCTTAAATTTTATCTGCATATTCTTCTTCTTGATTTCCTCTTCTTATCGAAGCATACTCCTCATCTTCGGTAGGCCTTTTTAATAATGATAATTTCAGAATCGGGCAAACGAGGTCTTCTGTAGAGATTTTTCCTTCTAATCCTACAGATATTTTTTATCTCCTTTTGATCTCTACGCAACATGATGTGTCTATGGTTAACAACTTTATCTCAGCTCCTTGATGGAGATGATTGTTCAATGAAGGATTGTTTCAAGGGAAGACCGATATCCCATCAAAATAAAGCTAAGCAAAAGACGATAGATTCACGTCGACCCATGGAGCTTTCCTGTTCTTAGTAAGGACCCTAAATGTTTGCGAAAATCAAAAGTGATTGGACACGACAATGTCCATGTCTTGGGAGAGGGAGGGGAGCCTTAGGCTGTGAATGATGCTCTCAAAAGCATAGCTTCTATCGAGTCGAGTGTTGTGCAACACTTCATTGAAGGTTTGACCACAAAAATCTCGTGTTGTCCCTAGACTCAACCAAGTTATGAAGAGGCTTCAAAAAGTTCGGACAATCCTTTTTCGTCCCATAAATAGTCCCCCTCCTCTCCTCCCACCTATCCAAAATATCTTCAACCATATCAAAGTCACCACAAAGAATGATAACTTAGGGCATAGAATCAAGAGAAATCCAAGTATCAATGTCATGAATCGGAGCATGAACCGAAGTGATGGAGAAGGCATGCACATCACCAAAAGAGGCCACAATCCAACAATGGTGTGGGTCCATGGAGGATCCCACTAAAAGTGATGACCGCACGGACTTGAAGCCAATGACAGCGCCACCATCGCCAGGAGGGTGGTCAGTGGGAGGCCAAGAATGATGATTGGAAATCCAGTGGAAGCTTTTCAACGGGTTATTAACAAATCTAAGAGTAAAGGGATATTATCTCTTAGAAAACATGAACGACCTGCAATATTGAAAACTGCTGTTTCTTCAGTATTTATAGTTATGTACTGAGAACATACGTTCCCTCTAGAAAAAAGAGGCTGTCTTTCTCGTACTACACCGCAATTCTCCAATTAACCTATAGCTGAGGGTTGTCCACTTGGAAGTGCTGTTCACACGTCCATGAAATCTCCATCAAGTCTCCATCAGTTTCTTCACAGACATTATTTCTTCATAAATTAATGCATAATGACCACAGTTTGATCGTTGTCCGATTTTGGTTCTCTTGTAAAGTCTTGCTACCTTACTATTGATAGCTCCTTCACGTCTTTCATCTATTTCTCTATGATTGCAGATGACATCTCGGAACAAGCTTGTGTATCAATTGTCTCCATATCAAATGCATAAGGTATGGGGCTTACTACTTTTCCTGCAGTACTATGTGGCTGTCTACAATGTTTTATTTCTCGCTGGCTTAAGGTTTAACTTAAAACTTTCTTGATCAGTAAGGTATTGAGGCTTTGGTATAGTAGATTGGTTTGATTGTGAATCAGCACGCATATATTACCAAGGACTTTTTGAGGACTCTTTGGCGTATAAGTTGTGGGCATAGTTCACTGAATCACTACTATTGTTGGATAGCTCTTCGCAGGTAAGTTTACAGTTCTTCACCATTTTCACGAAAATATGTTTGATCAGAACTATGCAGAAGCTGTTCGGGAGTATAACAATAACATTAACGTTGTAGGCTGAACCATAGTAAATAGTTCTTTTTTGGTGCATTTTTTGGATGCATGATAGGACTGATAAGACGGAATAGGCTACTTACATCTTTGTAGATTGAGGAAGAAGAATGATATGACGGAGCTGTCTTGGTGGAATTGCATAATAATCGTTGTATTCGACAGTTAAGTGAACAATAAGACAATTTCAACACATTATATGGGGGATAATATATGGATTGAATATTACACATTGTAAAAGAAAAGGAGCGATGGAAGATGGAAGATAACCTCACGTGTTGTGTGCTGAATCCACTCTGAGCTGACAATAGGATGCCCATGTTTTGGCTAGGACTCGTGATACATCATCTCTGTGATATATTTTTTATAATCTTTATCCTGTTCACTCCATTTCAACATGATAGAGCTCCCAAACTGTATGGAGCAAAGTTTTCGTATATGTTAATGCATGATATTTTCGATTGCATCTATCATCGAAGCACCATCACAGATACTATACACCTTGGAGTCATCATGGTCATGAGCACCCCAAGGTGTACTACCTCCACAACATCCAGCTCCTCTAGAGCCACCTGTAGATCCACTCTTGGAACCTCCTCCTCTAGAGCGTGACCTTGATCCACGAGACGGGCCAACACCTATATTGCGGTGAGGTGTCAAATGCACATGTATACTACTAGAGCCACTAGGGGATGGATGAGAAGGTGGTCGTGGTGAAGCCAGAAAGCCAAGAGACATACCTCTGATGGGGGTACCGGTGCCTACATGAGTGATGTTGGTAGAAGTGATGCTGATGGGAGTAGTGTCGATAGGAGTGACGCGGGCGAGAGTGAGGCCATAAGGAGTGAGACCGGGGGGACTGCTAGTGTGAGCAATCCAATACTATGATGTAACAACCATGTACATGGGAGGAACTTGAGATATGAACTCTAAGAACTGCTCCTCTCTCATGGAATGTGGAGTGATTGGAGGACTGTCTTCTATCTTGATCTGTAACAAAAGAACTCAAATGATTAGCATACGATAAAAGGTAACATAGAGAAATAGTAGTTTACAAAAGAACATAGCAAAAAAAACATGAATTAGTAAGTATAAGTTTTTGATTGAAAAATCCTCTATTCTAGCATACCCTTGGAGATTTGATGCACAAAGGATATCTATCTCTACATTTGTGACTTCTAGATCTCTTGGTATGCTAACTTCTTCTTGATCATCATCTATCATCGTGTATCTCATCTTCTTCAAAGAACTCTTCATCTCTGACAATGATCTCTTCCTCCTCGACTACTGAATGAATCTCAGAGTCCACTATAGATGGACTTTCTTCTACATCTATGTTCTCAAAAATTTCTTTGCTATGTGGAGAGACTTGTAAAACAAATAGCCACTTTGGTTCTTTCAAATTTGGCATAAAAACAACTTGCTGACGGTGTTCAGGAAGTGCAAATGCATCTCTTTCATCCGTCCATAACTTTGTAGAGTGGACTTGAAGCAAGTCACTCTTATCCTACCTCATTGTTGTGTTTCTTCTAGAGGTGACTACTTTGAACCATTTCACATAAAACTTCCTAAAGGATAGCTTCAAGATATCTTGAATCACTCTACAATAATCTAGTTGGCCTTCTTGAGCATTGTCATCTCTTGCACTAGCTCTACTTTTTAGGAAAATGTTCATAATCACCAAACTATCAAAAGTAGACCTATTTTTGTCGACTCCTCCCATTTGAAAGTATCGTCCATGAGACCATAGTGCACCGTATTTAGAATACTCCCAATCATATCTCTTTGCAAGTTCTTTATCTTCAAAGATATCTTCACCCACTATCTTTGCTTGTGAAACCGCTATATCTAGCCATCTGCTCATTGGAAAGGGTGGAAGAGGTCGAAGACTTCTTAGAAGGGGCAAAAATTGAGTGGAATGATTCTTTTGAAACTGAGCTCCTTCCTTTGGGTTTGTCTCCTTGGCAAGCTCAAACCTTTCTAACCACTTCTACATAGGCTTAGAGTTAAGGATGCAAAGCTTCATTGCCTTCTCTCTCAAAGTTGCATACATTTTTCTTTGCATCCCTGTACGCTGAGGTTCATCACCTATGAGATGAACATCTTCATCATCTCTCCATACGCAAGGCATTTTTAGGTCTAACATGCATAGAAACTTAGTTATGAATACAAGAGACTCTTGTACGGCCCATCTCTCTTCCATGCTCGCCTCCTCTGGACATGCTCTCTACCGAGCAAACCCTTTTAATGTCTTCATGAAGCACTCTAAGAAGAACATCCATCGACTATGGAGAGTTCCTGCTATTGCAACTTCATCTACCACATGAAAAAGTAAATGAAGCTGAAGGGAAAGTATTTCTTTACCATACAGACACCGTCTATAACATTGAGTTTCACACTCTCTAGGCTATCTCTATTTATCTCTTTAGAAGAGATCCACCGTACCAAGGAACAAATTTTATAAATTATGGTTGTTCGTAGATCCTTCAAAAGTCAATTTTTAAAGCTATCGAGAGCACAAATTGCAAACATTTGTGTCAATCATGAGACTTGAGCCCTCCAAGATCATTGTTTCGTGTGAAGGTAGTATTTAGAAACCTCATGCACCTAGTAGGTGTCCAAAACTGTGAAGTCATCTTCTTCACTTGTTGCTCTTCCATCTTTTGAAGCACCCAAGGAGCTCTTTGTAAAGACATTGTTCTATTGGGCTTAGTATTTTCCCACAACTCTTGCATACAACCTCGCTCTTCCAAGTCCTCCATTTTTCCTTTGCTTTTTGTCTTTCCGATCAAAGTCTTCCAGAGAATCTCTCCCATATTCTTGAAAATATGCATCAAGGCTACCAAATGATTGATCAATAACTCACTCTAATAATTGAATTCATGAAAGATCGAGGACCATTTCATGCCAACAATTGGTGTTTCTGAATCCCGCAGTTGTTTCAAATTGCTAGCATTCATTTGGCATTGCGCTCATTGACCAGTTTTCCCTTCATGTAAAACATGTCCATAAGGCAAATATCTATGATGTCCTTCATAGAAAATTTTCCCAAGTGCTTTGGAATAGCGTGCTTCAAGTGGTGGTCTGCATAGGGGACAAGCATGCTAAGCCAAAATCGGTAAACCTGAACATTCACCATAACTAGGCCAATCATGCATCATCCACATAAGTATGCCTTGCACTCACACATCTTATCTTCTTATAGGTGGAGCAAGGTATACATCCATGTTTTGTACCTTATACTTACCGGGCACAATATGAGCTAATAATAAATGGCCCTTCTTTGTGGCCAACCATGGTGGGATGTTATAATTAACCTAACATACAGGCCATGTGATCCATGAAGAGCTACATAAACCAAATGCATTTACTCCATCCATAGCTAGGCCTATATGACAGTTATGAGGCTCACTATCAAACTCTGGCCACTTACTATCTATGTGTTTCCAAGCATCAGAGTCAACGAGCACTTGAATTACACCATCTGTAGACCTGTTCTTTACATTCCATGACATTAACTGAGCTATGGATTTGCATCTAAACATGCTCTTAATTCATCGAATGATAGGAAAATGGTGAAGAATCTTTGCGGGTATTGCTTCTCCCACAAGTTCTACTCTAAACCTATTTGCTCCACACTTTGTAAATATGTGGAGTTGCTTATACTTGTTCCAAAAAAGGATGCAATTATTTGGACAAGCATGAGTCTTAGTGTAGTGCATTCCAATGGATTGTAATTTTTTTTTGCATCTCCACATGTTGGATGCATGTCATTATCATCTGGCAAAAACTAATCTTTAAGAAGCCTACAATAAGCAATTAGAAGGATATTAGTAAGTAAAGTTATTTTGATACAACAATGAAAGTTAATTTCAAATCAACTTACCTAAATAATTCAAAGACACTACTATCTGGCCTTCCATAAATGGATTGAGTGATGCACATAGTAAACAAATCTTTACCCCAATGTACAGTGGTAAACAAGCTAGTCTTCAGACGTTCTAGTATCCTTCATGAGCTTATGATCGTGGAAATTATGTTGTGTCCATGAAACACATGATATCTTCTCCACCATAATGATGTTCCTCCATCTCATAAAATTCTTAGAGCATTTCTTCCATGTGTTCATTCTCTGTAATGCTACCAGTACCTTGTACTTCTACCTCCCTCTTTGTTCTCTTCAATCCACAAGAGGTTACTAGTGCAATGTCGTTTGGGTCCACCTGCTCAACAAAGGGACCATGCGAATGGTAGCTTAGGTTTTGTAGTTGACTTTTATCAAAGAATACATATTCTCTAATATGTGCATTATAAATCCATCATTTTCGATAAATTTGATACTTGCACTGAGTGCAAAGACATGCCATTCTCTTCCCCAGATTCAAACTAGTCATGTGATACAATATCGACCTTTTGAAACATTTAATTTCTCTTATTAAACCTAAAAATCCTAATCGTAAAGAACCTATATATATTTAATTTAATTAAAAAACCCTAAAACCTCGTTTTATATATATATATATATATATATATATATATATATATATATATATATATATATATATATATATATATATATATATATGTAAAAAACCTAAAAATCTTAAAGACCTATTTTTTTACATACTTAATTATATATATTTTTTTTTATTTAATGTATGTATGTATGCATGTGTAAATAGCCTAAAAACTCTAATCCTATTTTTTATATATATTTGATTATATACTATACTTTGTTTTCCTAATTTTTAAAAATATATGTTAATCTTAACCTAAAACTCTATTTTTTATATATTTAATTATATATATTTAATTAATTTATTTCAAACATAAGATCTTGTTATATTTATTTATCTATACATTTATTCTATTTTTTATTTAGATTTATTTATATATTGTAATTTCTTTCCTTAAAGTTTTCTTAGTTTTTTTTCTTATCTAAATTTAATTAAATTAGAAGACCCTAAAATCCTATATATATATATATATATATATATATATATATATATATATATATATATATATATATATATATATATTCATATATATTCTAATTTTTCATATAAATGTTTTTTCTTATATAAATTTAATTGTATTGGAAGACCCTAAAACCCTATTTTTTATATATTTGATTATATATATGTAAAAAACTTAAAAATCCTAAACAAATAGTTTTATATATTTAATTATATATATATTTATTTTTATTATAAGTATGTAAAAAACCTAGAATCTTGATCCCAAAGACCTACACCTAAAACATGTATATGTGTGTATGCATGTGTATATACATATATATGTATTATATGTGTGTATGTGAATATATGTTATGCATATGTCAAAACCGTAAACCCTAACCGTAATGACCTGGACCTAAAACATGTATACATGTCTATGCATGTGTCTATATGTGTATATGTGTATATGTGTGTATGCATGTGTATCCTAGAAGCCCTAATTCTATTTTTATATATTTAATTTGATAAAAGCCCCAAAATCATTTTTTTATATATTTAATTACAACATTAGATATTTTCATATTTATTTAGCTATATATAAATCCTAATTTTTTTATATATTTAATTATATCTTCTAATTTTTATCTTTTCTTTTTCTTATATGTATTTAATTTAATTAAAAAAGTATAAATCCATATTTTTTATATATTTAATGATATATATATATATATACACATATTTATATAGTTTATATATATACTAAAGACCTATTTTTGATTTATTTAATTATAAAGATTTATTTCTATTATATGTGTGTAAAGAATCTAAAACCCTAATCCTAAAGACCTAAACCTAAAACATGTACATGTGTGTATGCATGTGTATATACATGTATATATGTATTATATGTGTATATGTGTATATATGTTATCCATGTGTAAAAACCCTAAACTCTAATCATAACGACCTAGACTAAAACATGTATATGTGTGTATTCATGTGTATATATATGTGTATATGTGTGTATGCATGTGTAAATAGCCTTAAAAATCTAATCCTATTTTATATATTTAATTACATATATTTAATTATATATATTTAATTAAAACAATAGATATTTTCATATTTATCTATCCATACTAAAATCCTAATATATATATATATATATATATATATATATATATATATATATATATATATATATATATATATATATATATATATATATATATATATATATATATATATATATATATATGCATGCATATATGTGTGTATGTATATGCATATGTGTGTGTATGCATATGCATGTGTATGTGTATGTATATGCTTGTGTGTGTATTTATATGCATATGTGTGTGCATGCATATGCATGTGTATGCATATGCATGTGTATGTGTGTGTGTGTGTATCATATGCATGTGTATGCATATGTGTGTGTATGTATATGCATGTGTGTATGTAATGTGTATGTGAGTGTGTGTGTGTCTGTATAGGTGTGAGTGTATATGTATATATGTGAGTGTGTGTGTATACGTTAGTTTATATGTATATGTGTGTGTATGTATATGCATGTGTGTATGTAATGTGTATGTGAGTGTATGTATATGTGTGTATGCATGCATGCATATGCATGAATATGTGTAATTCAGTATGTAATATGTATGTGTGTGAATGTGTGCATGCATATGATTGTATGTATATATGTGAGTGTGTGTGTATGCAAGTGTGTATGTATATGTGTGTATGCATGCATGCATATGCATGAATATGTGTATGTGACTATGTAATATATATGTTAGTATGTAATATGCATGTGTGTATGCAATATATGCATGTGTGTATGTAATATTGTGTGTGAATGTATGTATGCATATTTTTGTCTATGTATATGTGTATGTATGTGTATGTATGTGTATGTATGTGTATGTTTGTGTATGTGTATGTGTGTGTATGTGTGTGTATGTATGTGTGTGTATGTATGTGTGTGTATGCATGCTTGCATATGCATGAATATGTGTATATGATTATGTAATATGCATGTGTGTATGTAATATATGCATTTGTGTATGTAATATTGTATGTGTAAGTATCTGTGTGTATGTGGATATGTATATGTGTATGTGTGTGTATGCATGTGTGTGTATGTGTATGTGTGTATGTATGTGTGTGTATATGTTCATATGTGTGTATGTATGTGTGTGTATGCATATGTATGTATGTTTGTGCATGTATCTGTATGCATGTGTTTATGTATGTATGCACATGCATGTGTGTGTATGTATGCATGTGAGTGTATATGTGTGTGCATGTGTGTGTGTATATGTTCAAGTATCTATATGTGTATATGTGTAAGTATGTGTATGCATATGTGTGCATTTTTGTATGTATATATGGATATGCATGTGTATGCATGTGTGTGTATATATATGCATGTGTGTGTATGTATGCATTTGAGTGTATGTGTGTGTGTCTATGTGTGTGTATGTATTTGTATGTGTATATGTGCATATGTGTGTGTATGTGCATGTGTCAATATGCATGTGTGTATGTATGTATGCATATGCATGTGTCTATATGTATGCATGTGAGTGTATGTATGCATGTGAGTGTATCTGTGTTTGTGTGTGTATGTGTGTGTAAGTATCTATATGTGTATGTGTATATGTGTGTATATGCATGTATAAGTATCTATATGTGTATGAGTATGTGTGTGCCTATGTGTGTGTATGCATGTGTAAATATCTATATGTGTATGAGTATGTGTGTATGTGTATGTATGCATGGAAGTGTATGTATGAATTTGAGTGTATGTGTGTGTCTATGTGTGTGTCTATGTGTGTGTATGTATGTGTAAGTATCTATATGTATATGTGTATATGTGTATATGTGTATGTGTGTGTATGCATACATGTGTGTATGCATATGTGTGTGTATGTCATCGTGTTTATGTATGTATTATTAGTAGCTAGTGTGGACAACCACAATTCTTTGTAAATATACTTTGTAATGGGAAAAGGGATTTTTACAAAGATCTCAATAGTTTTCGAAGTCTGAAGCTTTTGGTGTATTTTGATTATTTGGAAGTATGGAACAATTTGAAGATTACGGAGAAGAACAGAGTAGTTTATTATGATATGCTGCATTGCAATGAGTTACGGAGTTTAGAAGTATCTGTGTGTAGACTGGTGATTCTCAAATGACTATAAAAACCAAGCTCTACAAATACCTAACTGATGTATGTGTTGTTTATCAGAATCATGTAATTGATGGAAGTGTAAACCAAGCAATCTTATTAACCAAGCCAATAGTTTTTTCTTTTCGAATTTCTTTACTACGGAAGATTCTCTGTGTGTACGAAGTCTCTAAGTAATACGTAGTGTTAATGTACTAAAATTATATGTGGTGCAATCAATGATAAGGAACATAAATGCATGTTTATGTATGTTTTTTGCATTCATAAATCCCCATTCTCATACCCTTTCCTTTGGAGAATCGGTATTGTGTTTTACTAAAGTATAGTATCGTATAAACATTTTGTGATGATGGTGGGATGGGATTGATGATGAAACACATCACCGGATAGATTGATGCCATTATGGGGTGGGAAGAAATACCTAAAATGCAATCACCATTACGACTATTTGGACGAATTTATCAAGCAATTGTTAGAAACAATACATCTTGAAGATATTTCAATCGCTCAAGCAATTAGTATTTCTATAGAGTTACTAAATTGTGTGGAGAATGGAGTGCTATCTCTGAAACTCTTGTAGGATTCTATTTTCGAGTGGAAGAATGGAAAGTTAGCCAAGGTTTCATGCCGAGGGAGATCTAGCAGAGCCGACCAGCACTACCAGCAGCAAGAAGAAGAATATCATGTGGAATTAGGCCAAAAAGGTGGTAGCGAACCCCAACCAGAATTGGCCTTAGCCCTATCCCTTTCACTCGACTCAGTGTCTTGGAACAATTTGATGATATGATGGCACGATGAAATCCACTCCCTGGGTTAAATTACATGAACTTTTATGGTAGAACAAATGAAGATCCGGATGTGCATATGTGCACATTCAATAACCAATAAGTCTGCAATCATCGAGGCCTACAAGAAATTGATCATAAATCTCACGTATTCCAAGTGACCCTAGCTAGAAATGTAGTTAAGTGGCTTATCGAGTACCCCCATACCATTTCTCATCTTAGGACGAGTTAAATGAAGCTTTCTTAGAACGCTTCTAGATTGCCAAAAGCACTTCAGAATTGTATGCTACTTTACAATTCATGATGTAGAAATGGACGGTAGAGCAATATGCATCAGACTTTACATCTACGATGTGGCAATTCCCTATAGATAAATGTCATTCCAAAGAGATGTTGTAGGAATTTTTCATAGATAGACTACAACCGGCTATCAAGGAAAAAAATTACATGTATACCTTGGAGAAAATATCAACATTAGATCAAATAGTTGATTTAGCAATGCCCGTCAACCAGAAAATACAATTAGCCAATCTGGGCTCTAAAATGATGAGCCCAGCTATGAAGAAGAGTAGAAATCTGGCTCAGCACTTGTATTGCATGCGATGTAGAAATACGGGCCACATCACTCCGGACTATGCTCTTAATGAGGTATATTGTGGTATCTATAACAAGAACAACCACAATATAGAAGAACGCAGATTTAATGCAAAGATTACACTAGTAGCTTTTGTAAAAGTAGAACCTCCTTTGTGGATAGATACATCGGCAAGCTATAAACCTTCAGGTCAACCTAGACAATGATTCTCATGCCCAAATTTCAAAGAATACGGACAATGATGAGGTTTGAATGTGAAGAAGTCAAGGTATAGGATCCGCAAACAAATGAGAAGCACCTATGGCTAATGTTTTAACTTTAGAATATTTTGATCCATCAGTAGCTATCATTAGAAGGTCTCGATAGGAATACTAGAAGTTACATCAAGAAGATCCTTTGGTGCCAACAAAGTAGAAGCAAAGATTGAAGAAGGGAGTTCAATGGGTTCGAGAGTACCCACCCTATTAAATGGATCCAAAACCTACTCTAGAGTTAAATTATAATAGTAATCATCAGAGTAAATTGAGTAAGAAGAATTACCCTAATATACTAGCCTAGGAGACTTGTGGAGCTGTACAAGAAAAGGAAAACTTAGAAGAATTAGTGGAATGTATAGTTCACGACATCCAAAAGTCACTTGCTAGGGATTAAGACCCTTGTAATTGGTTTCAGAATCAGAGGTCCATGGTAGAATGGAATCAGATTGCAATTGATCTGATAGCATCTGAAGAAGGTACCTCTTGTTAGTTCGTATAGAACTCACATATTAAATTATTGTTAGGCACTTTGCTAGAAATAGTCCCAGCTTTAAGGGAGAAACTACTAAAGCAATTGCAGAAGAAGAATTCACTAGCCCAAACTTTGGAACTGAAAGCGAGTACGGTAAAACATGTTCCGAATAGAATAGAAGACTATGCAGTTCCCACCATCATCGTTTGGTATAAAAACAAAACCATCCCCAAGGTCCTAATTGATGGGGAATCGAGCATAACATCACTTCAATGACTACATGCAAGTAGATGGGTTGGAGTAGTATTGATCCAACCACATTTTTTGTACAGATGGCACACGAGTCGCGACTGCAGTCGGTGGGGCTGATTGAAGATATCCCTATTCAAATTTTTGAGGTGGTGTTTTCTATTACATTCATGGTACTAGATCTCAAAGGCAAGAATTTGTATTAAAAGCTACTACTTCGCTGACCCGGTTAAGAAATGCCAAGGTATGATAGAATTGGGATGCCAAGATCATTACCTTCCAAAAAGGGCATGCTAAATTTTTGGTCCAATTGGAAGATGAACAATACTCTCTTCCAGAGCATAAATCAATAGTAGCAAAACCCCCTCATATGCTAGTTGGATTGGAGTATGATGAAGAGTGGCAATTTCTTAAAGCCAATAGACACCTCTTATCTTTTGAAGTTGTCGATGTAAACTTAGTCATCAGTTCAGTTTGTGATGGTATGGCAGCCACTATTTGCACCCAAATTTTAGAACCAAAAGAAGAGGATATTGTAGAATCACTAATGAAAGATCCAATGGAGCTGGGAAAACGTCTTCATTAAGAAGATGCATTAGAACTTGTGAACTTCAGAATGAAGGAATTACCTAAGACTGTCTGAATTTGTGTGGAGCTCACTAGGGAATTTTAGATGGTGCTAATTGCTCTCCTCTAGCAGCACAAAGACGTGTTTTCATGGATATATGCAGATAAGAAGGTTCTTGATCCAAAATTATACCATCATCAGACTTTACTTAAACCAGACACTACCCTAGTAATGTAGCACCAATACAGAATGAATACGAACTTTGAAGAGTAGGTGAAGCATGAGCTAGATAGACTAATCAAAGTTGGATTTATTGTTCCCATAAAAAATCTCGAATGGGTCTCTCCAATAGTCATTGTACCTAAGAAGAACATGAAATCGAGAATTTGCATGGCTTACATGAAGTTGAATGTAGCAACAATCCCTGATTCTTTTCCACTTCCATTTCTGGATAGTATGTTAGATGAGGTATTAGGTTGCGAAATGTATTCCTTCCTAGATGGTTCTACTGGATACAGCCAACTTAGAATGGTCAAAGAAGATTTACCTAAGATGGTATTATTTACAAATTGGGGAGTATTCTTGTGTTCATGTGGTTTGGTCTTAGGAATGCGCTCAACACCTTTCAGTGCTGCATGCAACAAACTTTTGCTCCCTATCATACCTCCTTTATGCAAATTTTCATGGATGTCTTCTTAATCTCTTGCAAGATGGTTGTGCATCTAGAGCACTTACATGCATCTTTTGATTCATGTAGGAAGGTACACCTCTGCCATAATCCTAACAAATCAACATTTGTAGTCGAATGTGGAAAGTTATTGGGCCACATCATTCTAGAGAACGACATTGCAGTGGACCCAAATAAGGTTAAGGTCATATTGGATATGCTGGCACCCGGAAACCCGAAATAAGTTTTATGGTTCGTTGGCCAAGTACATTGGCATCACTGACATCTGTGAGGACTAGCATATATTGCCATCTCATGAACTAGTTAGCACATGTCTGACCTGTGGAGTTTGACTGGACCGAGGAAGCACAACTTGATTTTGAACAACTATGGAAGATGCTAGGAACTACACTAGTTTTGAAAGCTCTTGATTGGAAAGAGCCTTTCCATGTGTTTGTGGTAGAGCTTTACATCGGTAGAGCAAAATTACTTGACCAGTCAACATGAATGTTGAGGACTAATCTAGTCCATAAAGAAATTATGGCATTACTTGCTAGGATGATCCGTCACCTTCCATGTGGATCATAGTGCTCTATTGTACCTAGTAAAACAACAAAATTTGGTTCGACAACTAGCTAGGTGGGTGCTTTTGCTATAAGAATTTGAATATGACATTGTCCATTGCCTAGGAAGCCACACCATCACTGATTTTTTGGTCTTGCATCGATCATGGAGAACCACTAGAGGCTGTCCATGATGCTCTTTCAGATGCAAAG
The DNA here is from genome assembly GCA_020310875.1 of Ceratopteris richardii. Lineage (NCBI taxonomy): Eukaryota > Viridiplantae > Streptophyta > Polypodiopsida > Polypodiales > Pteridaceae > Ceratopteris > Ceratopteris richardii. The sequence goes on along the minus strand of CM035412.1, from coordinate 56,723,669 downwards.
GTCTTGATGGTGGCTAATTTAAAAAATTCTCCTCAGACTTCCACGATCTGGTATGAAGAGATGTTGAGCTTTCTAGATAATGACATCGCTCCGTCTCATTTGAGGTCCGCAACCAAAAAGAAAGTTAGCCTCCATAGTTTCCACTTTACTATGATTATGGGTCTGTTGTATCACATAGACCCCACTAGAATCCGGTTACACTGTGTACCTCCACATGAGGTGCCAACCCTTGGTTCTGAAGCTCATGCAAGTGATGCAGGTGGGCATTTTAATCACTTGATTATGGTACAAAAAATCCAATGAGTAGGATTGTGGTGGCTAATCATTTACATGGATGTTCAAAATGCACTCTAGAGTTGTGGCCCATATCAATGAATTGGAGAACCTTGCCACAATCACCATTTTCTGATGTAGCCAATTCTTCGGTTGGATCCCTTTCAAAAATGGGGCTTGGACTTTATTGGTCCTATCAAACCACCACCATCCAGAACAGGAGCACTATATATTTTAACTTGTACATATTACTATACCAGATGGGTAGAACTTTGGCGACTAAACAAGCTATAGCACACACAGTAGTGAAAAAACTTTAAAATGAAATTTTTTCATGGTAAGATCTTCCTCTCGAATTAGTATCAGATAAAGGAACTCAGTTTTTGAATCAGTTAAATCCGGAACGAACCTCTAGATATCATGTTCAGCACAAATTTAGTTCTCCATATTATCCATGAGCAAATGGATTGGAAAAAAGCACCAACAAGACCTTGTTGCACATGTTATACAAGATGTTACTCGACTCTACAGATCAATGGGAAATTATTCTCTCCACCGTACTTTGGGCATATATGATATCCTATAAGGTTATAATTGGTAGCACTCCCCTCAAGCTACTTTATAGACAAGAGGTGATCCTTCCATTTGAGTTTGCAGTTCCGAGTCTTTAGATTGCGGTCCGAAAGTGATTGGTATTGGAAGACTCATTTGCTTATTGGATGGATCACCTACGCCACTTAGATGAGCATCTATCACAGTTTCCTTTTACTACAAGAGGTGTAGAACCATCAAAAGAAATGGCATGATCACAATTTACAGATGATTTTTTTTAGAACTAGTGATCTAGTGTTGTACTTTCATTCCAAAATGAAGCGAAAAATGAGGAAATTAAAATTACGATGTACCGGTCTATTCCAAATTCACCAACTATGCGGACCACACTCCTTTTGATTGGCCACGTTGTCTGGCTAAGTGTTACCAACAGTCATCAATGAGTCCAAATTGTGGCCCTATCAAACTTCAATAGGGTAATTAAAAAAATTTAAAAAAACACCAATAAAAATATATTTTGGAAAATATGAAAAATACACGATCATGCAATAATGGGCAATAATCAGTAGTGTAACTACTATGCATGGAAGTTGTACATGCAATCAAGGACAGTGGCAATCACATCATTTTGAATTTGATATTGGGATTCTTATTATGAGAGCCATGATGAGTGCAGAATCACTAGAGTTAAGATACCATATATAATAATCATGATGCAAACTCGATGCTCTGAACACAGAAATGCAGGCAATAAAAGGTTGAGGACCATGCTGAATCCGGCTTATTTGACAAATTTAGGAGGAGAGTGTTGACGAACAAAGCGACATCCGCTTAGAGCAATTAGCAGACAAAGTAGAAGTGCAAATATGGCGGTCACCTTCTCCTAGTGTCATCTGTTGAACATACTAGAAACTCTTTCCAACAGTGTGTGTTGTTGGATTGGAGGAGCATCCCTCCTCATCCATAATAAAACACATCGTCAAGGAGATAGCTTGATAGATAAATGGCAATGAGTATAATACTTAGGAAATAAGATTACAAATAGGGAGCAACATCTTCTAGTTATCACCAACATTGATAGCGAAAAGATTATATGTTTCTAGCACAAGTATCGTAGTGAGCACAATATCTATGGATGAGGCTGAATTTGCACGTTGTTAGAGAAGCCATGCTCTGATGAATACCGATTCGTGCAACTTCTAGACCAAAACCTAGTCAAGTTGGATTTGTTCTAATGACCATGGTGATAAATTTGACGTACTGAAAGTATATGTGGTGTAGTCTGTCATAAGGAATATAAACACATGTTTACGAGTGTATTCTTCATTCATAAGTCCCCATTTGCATACCCTTTCCTTTGGAGAACTCGTGCTATGTTTTACTGAAGTACAGTACCGTGTAAATAGTATACATATGCATATGTGTATGTATGTATACATACACTTGTGTGTGTGTGTGTGTGTGGATGAATGCATGTGAGTATGTATGGACATGTGTGTATGTATGCACATGTGTGTGTATTTTCATGTCTGTGTATGTATGTGTGTGTGTGGGTGTGTGTATGCATGTGTGCGTATGCATGTGTTTGTATAGTGTGTTTGTGTGTGTATATGTGCATATGTTTGTATTCATGTGTATATGCATATGTGTATATGTATGTGCATGTGTGTGTACACCTGTGTCTATGTATTTATGCATATGCATATGTGTGTATGGATGCATGTGAGTGTGTGTGTGTGTGTCTATATATGTTTGTGCACGTACGTGTGCAAGTATCTATATGTGTATGTGTATGTGTATGTGTATATGTGTATGTGTGTGTATGCATATGTGTGTATGTGTATGTGTGCATATAGGTGTGTGTATATGTGTGTATGTATGTGTGTATGCATATGTCTATGTATGTATGAATATGCATGTGTATGTATGTGCTTGTGTGTATGTATGTATACATATGCATGTGAGTATGTATGTATACATATGCATGTGTGTATGTATGTATACATATGCATGTGTATATGTATGTATACATATGCATGTGTGTAGGAATGCATGTGAGTATGTATGCAGATGTGTGTATGTATGCACATGTGTGTGTACCTTTGCTCTCTCAATCCTTCACTCTCTCACTTCTTCGCTTTCTCGCTCCTTCGTTATCTCCCTCTTTTTCTTTTTCACTTGATCCCAACACTAATGTGGTGCATCGCATCCAGTTTGCGAGCGTCACTACAAGCATTGCTAGGCTTCTTCCCTATTAGTGACGACCATTATGAGCATCATATAAGTGATGCTTGACATCACATATGCAATGATGTGGGTTTGATTTTTTTATTCTTCTCTTGGGGTGTCACTTATGCGATGCTTTCTAATAGTGGCATCACATAAGCGATGGTTCTCACTTTCTTCGATTGCGGGCGTTGCTACGCCGCTGCTATTCTTGTAGTGAGGGTAGATGAGGTAGAAAACACAATGGGAAAGCTCAAAGCTCATCAACCTATGCCATAAATGGTCTATTAGATCACATTACAAAGAATTTCTTTAAGAATCCAAGGAATCAGAGAGGAAAAGAATACAATAGAGAAGGCTATGGATCTTTCAAAGACTTATATAACAACACTTATTGATGCAACAACAATTCCTACAACAACAACTATGAAGGGGGATATAAAGGAAGGTGATACTACCTAAATTACATAGATGATCAAGATCAAGAGGATTCAGTTCTACTTATGAACATAAAAAATAACGAAGTTAGGTATGATGAGCATGTACTCTACATTATTGATGTTCAAGCCATGTCACAAGAAATGTAGCTCTACTCTTAGAATTGGAAGATCCAAAGAACAAGCATGACGTCTAAATATGTGATAGGACAAGACATCTAGTTGAGAAATTGGGAATGTGAAGACCTCCAATGCTTATATGAATTCATTAAGCATATTTGTGTATGTGCTAACTATTAAATAGAATTGTATTAGTGTAGGGTGGATTTTTAAGAAAGGGTTGTAGATTGAGATTCACCAAGCATGCAAATTATGTAGATGATCCATATCAATGCATCAAGAAGATAGCAAAGAGAGAAAAGACAAGTAGGTTGTTCACACTTGAAATCCAAGACTCCAAGAACATTGCTTTTCTCAACTTTGGCACCCAAACCCTATGTAAACTTGAGGTTTGGCATAAGAGGTTTTCTCACATTGGAGAAAGAGCCCTGAAGCAAATTAGTGGAGATCCAAGTGTGCTTGGATTACCCAATATCTAAAAGTTGCACATGATACACGGATGTAGTACACGTTAATTTGGAAAATCACACAAGCAACCATTCACGAAGAAATGATACATGAAGAATTTTGGAGATTGTCCACACAAATATTTGGGGACCAAGAAAGAAACCTGCAATCTTAGGATGTAGGTATAATGTGTCATTTATAGATGATTCAAGGAGATCAACCATTGTGTAATTCATGAAGCAAAAGGATGAAGTGTTTCATGCTTTAAGAAATATTTATCTATTGTGGAGAATAAAACAAGAGATGTTTCTTTTATGAAATAGTTAGCTATACTATTTCATTTATTGACTTACCTTTAGGAAATATCCCAATTCCTAAAGATCCCTTTAACTAAGTTTTCATTACTTCTCTGATTTTCATCACTCCTTATGATAAATCAAAGTGAAAAATTCAAAAACTCTAAAGCTTTTTACTTGCCACTCGGGTTACATCTCACTAGACTCAAGTTTACTCATGTTAACTTGAGTTAGAAAGATCTAGAGATCCTTGGGCAAAATGCGCTCCCCATTCTCCTCATCATGATTGAACCTGGAGACTTAACCACTAGGTTAAGTGGATTACTTGTCTAACAGAGCACATCACCTTATACTTAAGTCTATTCTTGAGATCTTTGGGCATACACATAAGTGACCAAACAATGTCTAATTTTAGATCTCTCTGAACCGGCCGGATCCTTGGACCATAGACTTACCTTATTACACCTTCCACTTCTCATCATCCCTAAGAGCATTCAAGGCGTATGCATGCAGGTCATGATCATGCATGTGACAACCTATGGAATGCAATGCATCACTCACCTCTTTGATTTTCAAAATATAGACATTTATAATGCTACTTTGTCATTTCATCAATTTGTTAAGCTCATTCTTCATTTGAATCTTTTTGTCTTTGGTTGAAATTGAGTCAAGCCTTTCTAGGGTTTCCCATACCTTTATGGAAGTGTCTACAACTTATATATGCCCTATAATTCTAATGTTCTAAGATAATATGAACTAACTATCTTATCTCTCATTCCACTCTATCACATTTTGTAATTGATGAGAATTTATACTCTCTCCTTATCTAGGTAAAGCATCTATGCTACTAATGAGACCCTGTAGTCCTTTCCCTATGGGATAGCTAGACATTCTAAACCTCCATGGATGATAATTATTATTTTTGAAATTCTTAATTTGAGTGCTATATTCTAGCATGGTGACCTTTAGTTCACTCTCCTACATCCCTTTGATTTAGAGGAAATGATAAATAACAATAACTTTTACCTATGAACTTCAAGAGATCCCGATCCATATTGATGCTCTCGTCTTCATTACTAGAATATCTGTTGCTTGATGTGTGTTTTTGAACTTGATCCAATAGCTCTCCTTCCTTAAAAATCCTTTAGTGGCTTCTAACTTCCCTCCTTGAATGTTTATGTATGTCAAAAAGATATGATACCATGGGAGAATACAAAATCTCCCTATGTAGCCGTGAAGCATAGGTGGCCTCCTAGACACACTCAAACAACCATTATTCACTAAAATAATTGATTGTTTGAACTCTTTTAGATTGAGCCCGAGGGATTTTGTAGAAATATTGTAACTTAGAGACATTGCCAATGCAAGTTATTTCACCTAAAAGGGTTACTCTTAGTGGGGGAACCAATGCCTCCAAGAAACACAAGTTATAGTCTTCACTAGAGCTGGTTCTCTTAGAATATGCAAGAATTTAACACAAGCTTTGATAAAACTTGAGATGACATGAATAGATTTCTTAAAAACCAAATATTACAAGAACTGAGAGAAATGATAAGGAAACCTTGCTTAGCACTCAGAACAATCTAGAAAACTTCAAGCAAGCAAGTAAAGGGCTTGGTTAGGCTAGGAGCCTATTAGCTTACTTCTCAAAATCAAAGATCACACAGAAACATGCGGGGATCTAAAATTCAAATTACATATGTTTTCAGTTAGATTGAAAAATATTCCCTATAAGTTAGGAATTACTTTTCCTAGATTATACACTTTATCACACGTAAGTAAGATATATGAAACTTTGTTGTTTTGAAGAGGTGTTTGAACTCAAAAGTTAAACATGAGTTTGCATGGCTAACTCTTTGCTTCTCATTGCTTCACATGTAATCCATTTGAGAGGTCCAAGAGTGCTAAGATTGAACCTTGATCTTCAATACTAAGAACCATGCTCTCTTCTTCTTCATTCCCACTTGAGGTCCTTCCTTCATCAATTTCATTATTCTCCATAGATATATTCGAAGAATTGCAAGGTCATCAAGTCTATCATTCACTATTACTTTTAGCTCATAGTTTCTAGGTTTGCACACCATCTGTACCCCTTTCTTTCATTGCCATATCCTATGAATAAACATCGTTTTGATCTATCATCAAGTTAACTTCCTAGTATTAAGACACAAAAAGTATAACCAAACACTCTCAAGTGTGATACATGTGGTTCACTATTATACCAAGATTCATATCATGTTGAAGCATGTATTCTTGATATAGGTGCTCCATTCATGATATATATGGAAGCGGTTGTGCATTTTACGAATATGAATTTGGCAATCCAATATCCTTCATCTTAGCTTGATGAGAGTATCCATTGGGTTCTCTTCCTTGCCTTCAATTGTGCCCAGCTTGACTAATTTCTCTATCTCTTCCTTTACTTACATAAAATGCTTGGGCCTCGTTGCAAATTGCCTTTGAACCTTGAATTTTAATCTCTTTAGTGAACATGAATACCACTAATTGTTGAAAAGTTGCGAACATTGTTCTATGACATATGGAGATGTGGTGACAATTTTAAGTCCATTTAATCATGATCTATCTTGAAACCTATGGATTCCAATGCATCACTTACCTCCTTTATTTTTATAATGTAGTCATTCATGTTTCTACTAGGTTTCTTCCTAACATTATTGAACTCATTTTTCAATTGCATCTTTCTACCTTTGGTTGAAGTAGACTATAAACTCTGTAGGGTTTCCCACACCTTGATTGAATTCTCTAAGTAATAAATATACCATAGCATTGCATTATTAATACAGTGTGATAGGATGATGACAAACCTCTTGTCTCTCTTATTCCATTCTCTGAAGATCCTCAATTGATGAGGAGTTGTAGCATCCCCTAATCTAAGCTTGGCATATATTCCACTAACAAGTCCCTATAAACCCTTTCCTATGAGGAAGCTTAGATGTTCTAATCTTCCAAGGTTGATAGTTGTTTTTATCTAGCTATTTAATCATGGTGCTATATTTTGACATAATGTTCTATAGTGTATGCTTCTAACGCTCTTTGATGCAAGAAGAGTGAAATGGATTGAGAACTTTACTTTTTAATCCAAGAGTATAAAAGCAGATGTGATTGATCCTTACTTCTTCACTAGGAGACATCCCTTTGGTTGTATTTGTGCCCTTGAACTCGAATCAGGAAATCGTCTTTTTCTAAAGCCTTCAACGACTTAATTTCAGCCTCTTTGAGTGTCTTTTCTTGTTAAGATTTCTATGATACCAGAGATGGGAGAACTTTAATCTTCCCTATGTAGCTTGAAACATGGATGGTCTCACTCGCATACTCATATGTACGTTAGTTCACTCAAGTCAATGTTTTTTCTTCACTAGGAGACTTCCCTTTGGTTGTATATGTGTTGTTGGGCTCAAATCAAGAACTGCTCTTCTTCCAAAGCGTTCAAAAAATTCATTTGAACCTCTTTGAGTGTCTTCTTTTTGTTCCATTTGCTGTGATACCACAGATGGGATAACTTTAAAATTCCTTTGCAGCTTGAAACATGAATGGCCTCATTGGTGTAATCATATACGTTTTCTCACTCAAATCAATGTTACTCTAAGTTCCTAAGGAATGAACCCGAGATCTTCAGGTCCCTTAAACCACGATATAAGACCTTGCTAATAAAAATTATACCATGCAAAATACTTGCCCCTCCTTGGACAACCAATGCCTCTAGGACATACTAATTACTGTCTTTCTTAGACACACACATAGTTAACACTATTCACCTCAAGCCTAGATTTCCTATCAATTTTGGGCCGTCACCATTGTGTTTGGCTATCCCAACCTTGCTTTCTAGGATAGAGGGGGTCCTTGAGCACCAATTAATTCATGCAAAGAAAAACATCCTCTTTCAAAAAACAAAATGGACATTTCATGGTTGAAATCACTTGAAATTTAAGTACCTTCTACAGCTCAAAGGTGCAACGTTTGAGGGTCGAGCAGATCTCATGTGCGCTTTGCGTATGTCTTGACTGCTTTAAGTAAGATGGCAGACCTCATGCCGAGAAAGCGGAGTACATGGATCCGCCGATAAGAAATGAATCTGTTGCGCGCTGAAGTCTCCATACCAGAACTTCTGCATTTCGGATGAGTCAGCTCTCAAGGTAAAAATCTTCGTAGGACCTCTCCATCGACTTCGCATGTATGTTAACAACGATCATGGCGACCTTTGTACAATACGGACCTTTTCCGCTTATGTCAACCCGCAAACAGGAAAGGGTGTATCAGATAAAACCATCCGAACGTGAAAATGAGCATGACAGAACCTCCTCCACGCAAAGTCAACGTTTCGCCATTGCCTTGAGCTTTTTTACTAAGTTATACTGCTCTTCCCTCGACAATTCGATTGGAAAATGTTCTGCATCTGCGTAAAGTATTCTTCTTCTGTGAGGACTCTATAAGAGACATGGAAAAGTGCTTTTTGTGGACGAGAAGAGTGCCTTGTGGTGGAGGAGCAATTGTACCTTCAATCGCTCACAAGGCATTCTTGATTCGCACAGGCTACTACTCTGCTTGTGTATCCATTTCAATTTCAGAATGCGAAAAGGGACGATCAGACGAACTTCTCTTCGTCCACGTCTATGACACGCACATTTGATTCCCCAAGAGATGAAGTCGACATGATTTATAACAATGGAAAAGTGTACTATAAGGTGCATTTTGCATTAACTGCTATGCTTGCGTGATGTTTTCTGAAAATGATGGTGCGTTACTTAAGCTTGGTACATGGGATATTCTTCTTTCGCCTCAATTTTCTGTTTTGTTTTGCCTTGGCAGTACCAAGAGAAAAGAAGAAAAAGAAAAAGGATTATAGTTAGTTCTTATCCTCTTGATCTTGAAAAAAACGTACGGCTACTCAGATACAGAACTTCCATGATCCATCTGAGAATCCATGGAGAACTTGATTACGTCCAAGCAGAAGCATCCAAGGGCATCGTACTTATGTCCTGTTTTATCATCATAGATTAAGGAAAAAAGATAGTATTAACCAATTTACAATACTGCATTTGAATTTCTGTTCAATTGTACCACAGAGAAAAGTAGCAATTGTACAACAGAGAAAAGTAGCAATTGTGCAAGAGTTAAGAAAGAGATACAGAATACATTGATGAGCCTGTAATTTTCATCACGGGGATGCATTCATCTTTGAGAAAAAAAATTGGTGTATTTAAATGTGGGTTCCTCCTTTCATTCTTCATGCTTTCTCGGAAGAGGGTGAGGGAGATTCCTACAGAAGGATTCTTGGGGATCCATCAAGGGGTTCTGTACACCGGTCCTTACAAATCTTCCAAAAATCACTTCTGATAGCGCTCTAAAGTGTTCTGTTTATAGCCATGGTATTTAGCCATAATCCCTTGTTCAATTGGCCTAAAATAGAGAAGTCCTTATGAGCAACTTATAATTGAAACTTCTCGTATTGAAAATCAAGCTTCACCCTTAGATCATTAAATTCTTGTCGTAGGTAAAATTTCCGTAGTTTTTTTTTCCACTACCTACACTAAATCAAATTCTCATTCGGTTAATCCCTTGGATTTCGCAAGCATAGGACTGTAGTTTGGAAGTACCCTTGTTGTCGTAAATAGTTCATTGGTATCTAGAAAATATATAGAACGGGCAAATATTTCTATAATTCTCAATATGGGAAAAGAATTTCAAGTGGAAGTCTTTTTTTTTTCAAGGAGAATTTGTAAGAAGAATTCTCTCCAATATATAGAAGTCATCGGATACAATGGTTTCAAAGACATCTATCTTCATCTCTAATATCCCCCCCCCCCCCCCAACTACAGGTCAAATATTTCTATAATTCTCAATATGGGAAAAGAATTTAAAATGGAAGTCTTTTCTTTTCAAGGAGCGTTTGTAAGAAGAATTCTCTCCAATATATAGAAGTCATCGGATAGAATGGTTCGAAAGACATCTATCTTCATGTCTAATATCTGTAATTTTGAAAATGTTTAATTTTCATTGTCTTATTTAATTTCAAAAAAAATGGTAAATTCAATAACCTTTTGTTGGATACTATTATAATCCATTGAGATGAGTAATTAGTTGACCTATATATACAATGTTTTACTTTACTTGAAAGAATAAATCTAGTCATCAAAATACTGTATCTCTTCAATAGGAATCTAAAAGAGACCTATGCTGGACTAGATAATCCATGGTTATGTTGGGTGCCTTTCTGATATTTTTTATTGATATATCATTTCCAAATAGTCATTTATAACGTAAGGTACACAGTGTGCGAGACAGAGAGAGAGAGGGAGTTACTTCCAAGCTTTTAGTCTCCTCTCAACAATGTATAATTTTCCTCTACAATACGAAAAGTAACGTATTTATACTATTATAATCTATAACTAACGAGAAATGTAGTTGAACAAAGGGATTAACTAAGAAATGTAGTCTCCAAAAAATTTATCTAATACATGTTTTCTTTGTTTAATCCCTATCCTTTATAGCGTAGATGTTATATTGCAATTTTGAAAAAGCTTGAAGATCTTGTATTCTTGTGATTTAGTTAGCATGTAAGGGGAAAAAAATCCTAAGCACTCTCTCTTTGTTTGTATGCTATTTTTCCTACTCCCCCTCTCCAATTTTCCCTCATTTTTTAATTCAATCTTGCATGAAAATGAATACGAAAGTTGTATTTATGTTGAATGGAAATTAAAAATAATTGAGAGGGGAAAAAAAGTGAGGGAATCTTCTCTCTGTCACGTATCAGTTTTAGTGTGCTTTAACGTTCACTAATATAACTATAATATCTACGCATAATCTTGGAAGAAGAGAGGTCCTCATTCGAGTTCAACGGCATAGAAACAACCGAAGGGAGTTCTACTACTGGTGAGCCAAGGCATCTACACCATCTATTACGGTAATATTTAAGTACAGAGGTAAATATCTTGATACTCATCACTTTTCTTGAAGCAAGGACCCTAAGAAGAGTACAACCCGATTGAAAAGCTAGATAAGAAGAATTATAAACCATGGAATTTTGGAATGTCTAGCTTTATGGGGGTGGGTGTGGGGAGGCTCCTAAGCAAACATCAGGTCATACAAAGAGACGTCCCAAGCATTGATTCTATATCTTAACATGCCACAATGTTTAAATCTAAAGCTACTACACGGATCAATGTCTTCAAACTTTATCCAATCTCTTGTATCTTGGTGCCATAAATGTTTCAACATACAAAAACCTTTATGTAGAATAAAGGAAGTTCAAGAAGTAGCATAAATGGAAGCATGAAGGGAAGTAGAGAATAGCATAGACTGCGAAGATGATAGAGCAGAGTAGACGCACAAGACTAGATAAAAGAAGAGAAGTTCTCTGTATAAAAAATGTCTCTATATTCATCATGATGGAGTATCAACAACTCTGTACAAAAATGAATTCCTAAGCTCTTTATATAGAGTTTTGGGAATGAATATGTGCCAATGATTTTCTTGTACAAAAGTAGTGAAGAATATTTAAAGTACTAAAGGAATGGATAATAACTAAAAAGTTTCTCAGCAACTTTTTCACAAAAATAATGGATGCTATTTTAAAGCACTAAAAGAGTGGTCAACTTTTAATGACCCTTTTAATGAAAATAATGGCTGATATCTAAAGAGCTAAAAGAATGGTTTTAAACCAAAAAGCTTTTCCTCAAAAATGGATTCGCAACATTCTCCCCCTCAAGCTTTGCTTGAATATTCTAACAATCCAATCAATTGTTTGAATCTTTGTATCTTTGTTCCATCAAGAGCTTTTGTCATCATATCTCCAAGCTGATCTTTTGAAGATATAAAAGAAATGTTGATCTCTTTTGAAACTACCTTCTCACGAACATAATGGTAATGAGCTTCGATATGCTTGGTACGTGCATGGAAAACTGGATTAGCTGTCAAATGTATACTGCTTATATTGTCGCCATAAATTTGTGCAATTATATAAATAAGATGTAAATCTTCAAATAACTTTTTGAACCATATTACTTCACATGTCAATTCTGCAAGTGCATGATATTCTGCTTCTGTAGATGAAAGCGCCACTATTGGTTGTTTCTTTGAGCTCCAAGATACAAGTTGATTTCCCGTCATTAATAGGTAGCCACTTGTGCTACGTCCATCATCTTTATTTCCTACCAAATCTACATCCATGAAAGCTTTAATATCAAGATTAGTATCACATGAGTAAAATAGACCTTCATTCAAAGTGCCTTTCAAATAGCGTAGCACACGCTTAGCCGCATTCCAATGTACATCTGTATGCTTGTGCATGAACTGTGAGAGTACTCCAACTGCATAACCAATATCAGGTCGTGTACTTATAGCATATAACAATGATCCAATCAATGATCTATACATGTCTACATTTTCAAAATGAACACCATCATGTATACTCAATTTTACATTAGGCTCCAAAGGATTTGCAACTGCTTTACATTCTGACAAACCAAACTTTTGAAGTAAATCAGATATGTTCTTCTTTTGGCTCAACCATATACCTTGTTCATCATAAATAACTTCAATTCCCAATGCATAACGTAAAATTCCAAGATCTGAAATCTTAAACTCCTTACCAAGTTTCTTCTTAATTTCATCAATCTCATCAATAGCACCTCCTGTAATGATAAGATCATCAACATAAATGCAAATATACACACATTGACATAAAAGCTGAATGTGAAACACAATAAGACTCAATATACACACATTCAATAACTTTTGACATAAAAGCTGAATGTGAAACACAATAAGACTCAATATACCTTTGTGTTGGCTTTCTTTCCCTTGAACTTACCCTAAGTTAATGTTCATGTTTTATCAAATCAGATTTAGAAATTTCATCAATTTCTATATCATCACTTATCTTAACAAGCTTTTGCTTTACCTTTTCCTTTCTCTTTTGATGTAGGTGATAATTTTTCTTCATTATAACCATTCTCACCTTCTGAGCTCACTCCTGTAGTATCATGTAAACCATCTTCGATTTCTTCTTGCGTTTCTTCTTGAACCTGCAAAATAGGATCTGTATACCAAGACAAGAACTCATCAAAGCGTACATCACGACTAATAATCATTTCCTTACTTATAGGATTATAACACTTATATCCTTTCTGATTATCTGCATAACCCATGAAAATGCATTTTTCTGACTTTGGCTCTAGTTTGGTTCTCAATGCATATGGAACCATAGCAAAACAAACACAACCAAATACACGCAAATGATCAATAACAAGTTTTCTATTAAACCAAACCTCAAAAGGAGTTACATTATGCGTTGTAGATGTTGGCATATGATTCATCAAATATACTGTTGTATTTACCGCTTGAACCCAAAATTTCGATGGCATATGCTTTTCATTCAGCATTGCTCTTGCTATTTCTGCAATAATCCTATTCCGTCTTTCTGCTACTCCGTTCGGTTAAGGAGTATACCTGCAAGTGACTTCCCTCCTTATACCTTCATTCCAAAGAAAGTCATTAAACATTCTTGAAAAATACTCACTACCACCATCAGATCTTAATCTTTTAATTACCTTTCTAGTTTGCTTTTCGGCCATTGCTTTAAATTTGAGAAAGCAATCAAACACATCACTCTTGTGCTTAAGAAAATACACAAAAGTCATTCGGCTAAAGTCATCTACAAAAGTGACATAATACTTACTATCTACAAGTGAGGATTCCTTCGTAGGACCCCAAACATCTGTATGCACCAATTCTAATAAATCCCTGCTTTGCAATTTTGCACTTGAAAAGGGATGTCTTGCTTGCTTACCGAATTGACAAGCATCACACATCATATTTTGTTTTGAGATATCAGGTAAACCAACAACAATCTTTCTTTTAGCCATGTCTTTTAACTTATGTACATTTACATGTCCTATTCGCTTATGCCATAATTCAATCTGAGAAATCTTATTATTACCAACTGAATAATAAGAAACAAAATTAGGAGCTACATCCAATGTAAAAAGTCTTCCTCAGCATTGAGATTTTTCCAAGACTTTATAATTCTGCTTTTGATTTTCAATAAAACACTCAGATTTGTTGAACCCCGCCATGCTCCACCATCTGACCAACTGAAATAAGATTTTTACTTATTGACGGTACATGAAGAACATCTTTTAAGATTTTATTGCATTTCTTATCTTCAAAGCACACGTCTCCAACTTGTGCTATATGATGCATTGAACTGTCACCTATTTCAACTTTACCATCAAACAAAGGTGCATGAAAATTAACAAATCAATCAGCATTATTACTCATATGATTACTACATCCACTGTCAACATACCATACATCATTGCTATGAGTTGCATCTGTGTTCACATTCATCATTAGTACATTTTTATGATTTTGTTCCTGAACAAAATTACCTTGTGTATGGTTTTGCCTTGCATATCCGTCTCGCCGTTGATTATGCCAACAATCACGAGATATATGACCAGCCTTACCACAATTATAACATGTTATACCTGAATTACCTTGATACCCATTACGTCCTCTACCACGGTAGGAATATCACCCCCTTCCACGCATATTCATATCTGAGTTGCCTGCATCATAATTATTGTTTATCTCATTTCGACCCCCACGGCCTCTGAAACTTCCTCTTTTGCCACCTCTATGACCACGCTAATTTCTTGCATAAAGTGCATGACCTACACTACCTTTCTGCATAGACTGTCCACCATTAATATTAATTTCTTCTGTTATCATAAGTGAAACCAACTCATCAAAATCAGGCAACTCCGCTCTCACAAATACAGAAGTTGTAGAAGCTTTCCATTTTTCATCTTCTTTTAAATCATTTAAAACAAATGCAACCAAATCATCATCTTCAACTATGCACGTAATTGAAGCAAGTGCATTGACAATCTGCTTAATTTTTAAAACATAATCATTTACTGATTGACGTACATCCTTTCGCAAATTATTTAATTCATTTTTCAATTGAATTCGCCGTGCCTTTTTGGTTGTTGAGTGTTGGGAGAGGATGGTTGGATGCACTCAGAGATTGAGTAGGTGCTGCTAAACCTGCTTCACACTAGCCCTCCTTTGACTCCAGGAATGATTAATACACTTGCTTAGCTTCCAAATGATACCAAGAAAGCATATATGTACTTTGCAAATGATATGTGTAATGATCAAATCAAAATAGACTACTTGAGACTTCAAAAATCCAAGAAAACTTGCTATTTTGGTATTGACACCTGCTCAATCTTTCACTCAGTATGACCAGCACACTTACAATTGATCAAATTCCTTCTGGACATATTAAATTAGCTTTACAAGCTACCAATTGCAAGAGGAATGAGAAGAAATGACAAACCATACTCTGAGAAATCACTTTGGCAAAATAAACTTTACCCCCGATATTTTAGGAGCTCTGCAGACACAGACCAGTAAGCACTTCGACTGTGATTACTTTGAAATGGCTGAACCAAACTGCTTCAACTTTTGTAGGTGTGTAGATAGCTTTGAGCTGAATCCAATGTGCTTTGAATCACTTGATTTGGATGAGTAGATCCTGAGATATGCCTTGTTGAAGTTGACAGACTTGGAGTAGTATACTCAGAGAATCACAAAGTAGATGAATGTAAGTATTTGTATTAGCTCATGTAAATGTACATTCCCATTGGCATGATAAACATAGCTCAATGGTACTCAGAGGTGTAGGCTATGGAGTAGCACTCACACACTCAATGATCAAAGGTATAAGCCTCGGGAAAAGTGAAGAACACCCGCAACTTTTGACTTACACTTTTTATAGGAGTTGAGTTGAATTTGAGTTTGAATTCAAGTTCAAATCTCCTATGATCACTCCACTAAATGTAGGGAGATATTCTCTCCATCAATCAACAACCTTTTCCACGACTTTCAATCAATTAGGTGTGATTACATAACATGCCAAGTCATTTAGACTTTTACAAGAGATAAAAATGGTAAGAAATCATAGGCATAAGTTCCTATGGTCTTTGCTTCATGTAGAGTCTTCAAAGTAGATATCCAAGCCAAATTGTGAAGGCTTGACTTGCACCAAGAGCTCCCCCTCAAGCCAAACATTTTTGCTCAAGTCTTCATCTTCATTCTTCAATCACATCCTGTAATCCAATCATGGATTTAAATATGCATAACTTGTTTCCATCCAAAGCTTTAGTGAGTAAATCTGCACATTGCATATTAGTAGACACATAGGTCAACTGAATGTCCTTGCTTAGCAACTTTTCTCTCACATAGTGGTAATGAACCTCTATGTGTTTTGTTCTAGCATGATATATTGGATTAGCTGCAAGGTGAAGAGAACTTGTGTTGTCACCAAAGATAATTGGAGGCCTCGTGTATAGGCCTAACTCTGTATACAAAAGCTTCAACCAGATAGCTTCTTGAGTGGCATTTGCTAGTCCTCTATACTCTGCTTCAATAGATGACAAAGCTACTGTAGGTTGTTTCTTGGCTGACCAAGAAATAGGTTTATCACCTGCAAAACATATGTATCCTGATGTGCTTCTCCTATCATCCTTGCATCCTGCCCAATCTGCATCTGAATATACTTTAATGTCAATATCTAATGTATAAGGAAAGTACAAACCATGGTTCTGAGTTCCCTTTAGATACTTCAAGATCTTCTTTGCTGCCTCTAGGTGAGGTACCCTTGGTTTGTGCATGAATTGGCTTAGCACACTCACACCATATGCTATGTCAATTCTGGTTAAGGTAGCATAATTCAGACTACCTACCATACTTTGGTATCCTGTAATGTCTTGGACTTCATCACCTTCATGAGCACTAAGCTTTAGGTTGACTTCCATAGGAGTACTTGAGACTTTAGCATCCTCCAAATTAAACCTCTTCAACATGTCTTGAATATACTTCTTCTGAGTGATATATATACCTAAGTTTGTATAAATCAATTCAAGACCTAGAAAGTATTTCAATAATCCAAGATCATTGATCTTGAACTCCTTCATCCTCTCATTTTTGATGCTTCTGATTCCTTGGACATCATTACCTATAATGATGATGTCATCAACATAAACACACAAGTATATTACCTCTGTACTACTCCTTTTTATGAAGAGAGAAGTGTCTGCTTTACTCATCACAAATCCTTGGTCTTGGAGGTATGTTGTCAACCTGTAATTCCATGCCCTAGGTGCCTGTTTCAATCCATATAGAGCCTTCTTCAATTTACAAACATAATTTACCTTCTTCCGATCTTCATAGCCAGGTGGTTGTGACATGTAGACTTCTTCAGATATCCATCCATTCAAGAAAGCATTCTTGACATCTAGTTGGTACATGTTCCAATTCTTGGATGCAGCTACACTCACCAGAATTCTGATTGTTGGCATCTTAGCCACAGGACAAAATGTCTCCTCATAATCAATGCCTTGGGTTTGTGAAAAACCCTTGGCTACCAACCTAGCTTTATACCTGTTGATTGTACCATCTGAGTTTCTCTTGAGTTTGTAGATCCATCTGGATCCTATGACCTTCATAGAGTCCTTCTTGGGTACCCAGTCCCATGTGTCACTCTCCTTGAGAGCTTCCATTTCTTCATCCATAGCTCCTTTCCATTCTGGTTTGGTGATTGCCTCCTCATATGAACCTGGTTCTTCATTCAATAGATCCTTTGCAAGATATACAGAATGCTTAGTTACAAGAGAAGTATCATACCCATATCTGATAGGCTTCTTACTTTCTCTTTGAGATCTCCTCATAGCTTGAGTTGAGGATTCTGGTATATCCTCTAGCTTCTTCATTTTCATCTTCCCTTTGGACTTCCATGCCTTGAATTCCTCAAGGTTAATTGTGTCATCATCAACTGAACTTGAGTCTTCTTTCTGGATTGGTTCCTCCTTGGTGAGCTTCGGGAAGTCTTCTTCCATGTCATAAGGTAGACTAACCTTCCTGCATTCATTTTCATACCATGAGTCATTCTCATAAAAGATGACATCTCTGCTTACCTTGAAACCTTTGTTTGAGGGGTTGTAGAATCTGTACCCTTTCTGGTTCAAGTCATAACCAATGAAGATACATTTTTCTGCTTTAGGGTCTAGTTTTCCCCTTACGTGTGAGGGAATATGCACATATGCTACACAACCAAAGATTTTGCAATGATCCAATGATGGTCTCTTACCATGCCAAGCTTCATAAGGTGTCATTCCATCAAGTGACTTTGATGGCAACCTGTTTATGAGATAGGTGGCAGTAGATACACTCTCTGCCCAAAGATAATTTGGCAACTTCTTTTCATTAAGCATAGATCTAGCTGTTTCAACAATGAGTCTATTCCTTCTTTCAGCTACCCCATTTTGTTCAGGTGAGTACCTTGTGGTTATCTCCCTCTTGATGCCTCTTTCTTGCAAGAAGTCTTCAAATTCATTGGAGAAGTATTCACCTCCTCCATTTGACCTTAGCCTCTTCAAGTTCCTTCCTGTTTGATTTTCAACTAGTGCAAGATATCTTTTGAAACAATTAAATACTTCATCCTTGTGCTTCATAAAGTATAACACAGTCCATCTGCTATAATCATCAATGAAGGACACATAATACCTTGATCCTGAAATGGAGGGTTCCTTGCTAGGTCCCCAAACATCTGTATGCACCAATTCCAGATAGTCTTCATGCATAAAACCTTTCTTTGAATAGTGTAATCTGTGAGACTTACCAAATTGACAAGCTCCACACTTGTATATCATGTGTTGCTTGGATACATTAGGTATCCCAAGCACACATTGATCCCTGCACATTTGCTTTAAGGTCCTTTCACCTATGTGACCTAACCTCTTGTGCCAAATTTCCAATTCTGAAAGTGTTTGATCCTTGTAATTCTATAAAGCAATATTTTTGGTGTCTTCTAGCTCAAAAGTAAATAATCTACTTGATTTTTCTCCCTTGGCTATCCTTCTGAATCCATGTCTTGGGTCCTCCACATATGCTCCATGTTGATTGAACCTAACCTGTAAACCTTTTTCCACAATCTGACCTACACTCATTAAGTTCTTGGTGATTGTTGGGACATAAAGTACTCTGCTCAATAAGTTCTGATTACCATCACTAGTCTTTACATTACCAATCTTTACTACAGAATGCTTAGTATAATCACCTGTCTGTACTTGATGTTTGCCCTTGGGTTCCTCAAGATCAGAGAGTAATGCCACATTGCCAGCTACATGATTAGAACACCCTGAATCAATATAAAACAGATGATCATACATTGATACCTGATTTGGAAGTCATATTCATGATCAATAGGGAGTCATCTTGCTCGTCTGTGTAGTTGTTATAGTCTTTCCTATTTCTGAATCCTCCTTGGTAGTTACCATTATGGTTGTTGTTGTAATTGTTGTTGTAGTTATTGTTGTAGCCATTGTAGCCTTAGTGTTGGTTGAACCTTCCTCTACCTTGAGAGTATCCACCTCTTTGATAGCCTCTTCCTCTCTGATTTTTGTAGTTTCAATAGCACTCATCTGTGGTGTGGTTAGACAGACCACATATATTGCATGGTGATGAATTGTAGGATCTCCCCCTACCTTGCTTACCTCCTCTGCCTCTACCTCTTGAAGATCTACCTCTCCCTACATAGTTTGCTTGGGAGGTAGAACCTTCTTCATCAACCTTCTTACTTTTACTTTTATCTTTAACCTTCTTATCAGTGTATAAAGCAGAGGGGTTGTTACCTTTTGATTGCTCTCCATTCCTTGTAAGCTTTGCTTCATGTGTGAAGAGTTGACCAATCAGAGTTGTTAAATCAAGAGCATGTATGTCCATGTATAGGTCCATTGCTGTGGTAAAGCTCTCCCATTTGTCATCAGCTTTTAGTCCATTGATTACCTGCCTTACTATTTGTTCCTCTTCAATCTCCTCTCCAATACTTGCAAGCTGGTCTGCAATGTCTTTGACCCTAGTGACAAAGTCTGAAACTGATTGCTTTGATTCCTTCCTAAGAGTAGTGAATTCAATCCATAGTTGATTCTTTCTGGACCTTGTACTTGATGAAAAATATGTTGACAAGGTTCCCCAAGTTTCTTGGGAAGTCTTGCAATTCCTTATGTGAGGTAAAAGGAAATCAGATATAGAGTTAAGAAGATATGACCTTGCCAATGCATCTTTTGCACACCATGTATTAAGCCTTTCTTGTTCTTCCTTGGTGGGTAGACCCCTTGCTTTGAATGAGGGCAATTCCTCATCTCCTGAGATGAATCCAAATAGACTTCTTCCTTGTAGATAGGTCTTCATCCTCAGAGACCAAGCTAAATAATTGTTCCTGTCCAATTTGTCAATGAATGAAGGAAAACCATCTCCCATGTTACCTTGTTTGCTCTGATACCACTGTTGGGAGAGGATGGTTGGATGCACTCAGAGATTGAGTAGGTGCTGCTAAACCTGCTTCACACCAGCCCTCCTTTGACTCCAGGAATGATTAATACACTTGCTTAGCTTCCAAATGATACCAAGAAAGCATATATGTACTTTGCAAATGATATGTGTAATGATCAAATCAAAACAGACTACTTGAGACTTCAAAAATCCAAGAAAACGTGCTATTTTGGTATTGACACCTGCTCAGTCTTTCACTCAGTATGACCAGCACACTTACAATTGATCAAATTCCTTCTGGACATATTAAATTAGCCTTACAAGCTACCAATTTCAAGTGGAATGAGAAGAAATGACAAACCATACTTTGAGAAATCACTTTAGCAAAATAAACTTTACCCCCGATATTTTAGGAGCTCTGCAGACACAGACCAGTAAGCACTTCGACTGCGATTACTCTGCAATGGCTGAACCAAACTGCTTTAAATTTTGTAGGTCTGTAGATAACTTTGAGCTGAATCCAATGTACTTTGAATCACTTGATTTGGATGAGTAGATCCTGAGATATGCCTTGTTGAAGTTGACAGACTTGGAGTAGTATACTCAGAGAATCACAGAGTAGATGAATGTAAGTATTTGTATTAGATCATGTAAATGTACATTCCCATTGGCATGATAAACATAGCTCAATGGTACTCACAGTTGTAGGCTATGGAGTAGCACTCACACACTCAATGATCAAAGGTATAAGCCTCGGGAAAAGTGAAGAACACCCGCGACTTTTGACTTACACTTTTTATAGGAGTTGAGTTGAATTTGAGTTTGAATTCAAGTTCAAATCTCCTATGATCACTCCACTAAATGTAGGGAGATATTCTCTACATCAATCAACAACCTTTTCCACGACTTTCAATCAATTAGATGTGATTACATAACATGCCAAGTCATTTAGACTTTTACAAGAGATAAAAATGGTAAGAAATCATAGGCATAAGTTCCTATGGTCTTTGCTTCATGTAGAGTCTTCAAAGTAGATATCCAAGCCAAATTGTGAAGGCTTTACTTGCACCAACATTGAGAAGAGTCACTCTAATGCTTCCCAAATCTCCTTGCTTGTTCTCAAGTCATGTATGTGTTCTATCATGCTCGACTCAATATTTTGTGACAATACAAAGATTACCTTCTTGTCACGCTCATTCCACCTCTGATATTCCTAGACTTGCTGTGGTGTCGGATTTTGATCAGGCAAGTCCGGTTGAGGTTCCGTACCACTAATAAGAAGATGCAAATTCCTACCCATAAGATATGCACAGATGCAAAAACGCCAGGCTTGATAGTTGGTTTTACTCAATTTTTCTATTTGGCCATTTTCATCAGCCATCCTAAAAGAAGATAATTGTAAGCGAAGGTACTTGCAAATGATCAGCTTATTGGTGTTGCATCTTATGCATATACCTCATGTATAGCACCTTTGATGCATCAACCTTGCTCTGATACCAATGTAGAATAAAAGAAGTTCAAGAAGTAGCATAAATGGAAGCATGAAGGGAATCAGATAATAGCATAGACTACGAAGATGATAGAGCAGAGTAGACGCACAAGACTAGAAAAAAGAAGAGAAGTTCTCTGTACAAAAAATGTCTCTATATTCACAATGATGGAGTATCAACAACCCTGTACAAAAATGAATTCCTAAGCTCTTTATATAGAGTTTTGGGAATGAATATGTGCCAAGGATTTTCTTGTACAAAAGTAGTGAAGAATATTTAAAGTACTAAAGGAACGGATAATAACTAAAAAGTTGCTCTTTCACAAAAATAATGGATGCTATTATGTATACAAAGCGTTACAACTCCTACATGTAGACTATTTCTATACCTACAAGACACTAGAGGGGGTGTGGCCTTAGTAGCTACTCCTTACTCTTGTTCTGTGCATATAACACCCTCCTCTGTGTTTTCCTAGCTTGGATAGTTGTGGTTCAACTTGTTGAGCCTTGGATGACTCTCTCCTTGAGCCTCCTTGAGTATATGTCTCTTGGTATTCAAAGACCTACTAGACTTCCATGACTACCCATGTCAGCCTGCCCATGTTATTGGGTCATCCTAACTTGATCTTTGCCCAAAATAATCTCCACCATTGATCTATGGGGTAAATCCAATGGTAGAAAGGTAGGATGAACAACCATTTGTTTGTAGCCCTTGATCTTGCATAATCCCCACTAAGGATCAAGTCTAGATCCTATTGCCCACATCAAATCCACCCTTCTCCAAGTTAAGAAAGTTACATTTGTTCTAGGTCTTGATTTAGGTTTATCCTCACATAAGATCCATCCCAAATCCAATCGCTTAGAACTAACCTTCCTAACTATCCATCTACGATCTACTCTAGACTTCATGTCACCTCAAAGTCAGGAACCTACCAATGACCAACACTCTCACATGGCTTCTCCTCATAATGGGGGCCTTAAAAAATAGACTGTTATGGAATAATGCTGGTATTACATAAGGGTGCTGCTTTGAGCATATCTAACACCCCCCTCAATGTCCACCTAGAGCTTGCATAATTCACACTTTCAAACACTCCCCCTCAAGCTTAAGGTGGCAGAGTCCATATCAAGTAAACCCATAGCGTTTGAGAAATTTGTTAACTTGGTCACATCCAAGCTTTTGGTGAAGATATCTGCAACTTGGTCCTTTGTACCTAAATCTCAGATTTTGAACTCTCTTGCAAGCTGCTCTTTGATGAATCTTATGCCTATATCATCATCTCCTATCACAAGGAGACCATCTACATATATGGATATTAAACATATCTTGTCATTTGTCTTCTTCAAATACAAAGATGGATATGCATCACTTGGAGAGAAACCACATTTCTTCAAGAAGTCCACTCACCTCTGATTCCAAGCCCTTAGGGCTTGCTTTAGTCCATACAAGGCCTTCTTCCACATCCAAACATAGGTGGGATGTTGTGGATCTACATACCCTTGAGGTTGTTCCATCAACACCTCTTCTTGTAACTCACCATTCAAGAAAGTGGTAGATAGGCCACCTCCTAACTACATAAGGGGCTATGAGAGCTCTAAAGGTAGCCTTGTCTACAAGAGGGTTAAAAGTCTCTTCATAATCCACCCCTTATGTCTCTGTGAACCCTTTGGCTACTAGTGTAGCCTTGTACCTTGCAAAGGTGCCATCTGCATTCCTCTTGGTCTTGTACACCCACCTGTTTTGGACTATCTTTATGCCTTCCTAATTGGGTACTAGTTCCCAAGTGTTTTTCTCCATGAGAGCTTTGAACTCTTCATACATAACCTTCCTCCACTCTGTTTTGATCTTTGCCTATTCATAAGAATCTAGCTCTTGATATGCAATGATATTCATCATGTATGCATAGTGCTTTGCCATCAAAGAAATTTATTTATACCTTTGTGGGGGTGCCTTCATCCTTGTATACCTCCTCTCTTGACCTTTGAGATATTTCGTTTGAGTCTATTGAGTTTTACATAAGGAGTAATGACCTTTTCAAGTTCTTTCTCTTTTGACTCCTCTTGATCTTCCCTAGTGTCATATTTTGTCTCTTTCAACCTTCTATACTTTGAAATAGGGGATGGTCTTTCATAATCATATGTACCTTAGATGTAAAAGCCTATGTTCCATTCACTCTGATTGACTCTTGAGGTTGAATCTTCAAATCAAAGTCTAAATACTCCTCTTGATCCTCTTCATCCAGCTTTATCTTGCCCTTGTCTCCATACCATGAACTTGACTCATTAAACATGACATCCATTGACACATATAGCTTCTTTGAGAGAGTTTTGTAGCACTTGTAGCCGTTTTGCTCATTTTAATAACCAATAAACACACATTTCTCACTCTTGGGGTCTAACTTTGTTCTCACTTTACTAGGGACATGAACAAAGTATACACATCCAAATACGTTGAGGAGCTCCATGGTTGGTTTCTTGCCATAATAGACTTCAAGGGAATTCAAGCTATGCACACCATCTATGGAACTCTCTTTATCAAGTAACAAGCTCTATCCATAGCTTCAACCCAATAAGAGAATGTTAACATACCTTCATTTATGAGAAATCTAGCTATCTCCCAACAATTCAAAGAAATATGATTTTTCTTACGACATATAAAACAAGTTTTACCTTGATGAGGACCTTGTAGCAGAACTCTGATTTGCCTACCTTACCCTGATCCCAATTACTTGATCTTTTAACCACATTTATTATGGTCATCAAGATTTCCAATAAGCTATAGAAAACTTCAAATGGATTTGTTTAGGTTAGTCAACAGCTCTGTACAAAATAAGCTATCTAGAGATATATGATATTCCAAAATTAGGCTTATAGAGATACAACAATTTCTCTTCACATAAAATGTATTTTACAAAGACCTCTTAGGAAACATATGATACATGCATATGCTACTGAATGCACTTTAAATCTCTTGACTTGGATATATACACAAAATTTTACAACTCTTATAAGTACACTATGTCTATACCTACAAAAGACTAGAAGGGGTGTAAGCTTGATAGCTCCTCCTTACTCCACCTTTGTGCATATAATTCCCTTCTCTCCATTTTCCTAGCTTGGATAGCTTTGCAAGTCAGCTCCTTGAGCCTTGGATGACTCTCTACTAGAACCTCCTTGAGTATATGGCTCTTAGACTTCAAAGACTTACATGACTTCCATGACTTCCATGTGGATAAGACCATCCTTATAAGGTCCTTGAAGTGTAAGTTGGCATACCCATCTTCTAGGGTCATGGTAGCTTGATATATGCCCAAAATAATCTCCACCATTGATCTATGGGGTAAATCCAACGGTAGAAAGGTAGGATCAACAACCATTTGTTTGTAGCCCTTTATCTTGCTTTCTCCCCACTTAGGATGAAGTCTAGATCCAATGGTCCACATCAAATATACCCTTACCCAATTTATGAAAGCTACAATGCATTTTTACACAACTACGTAGTCCTCTTTTTATATTTTCTTGGAGCCAAAACTCAAATTTGAATTCAAGATATCATCTAATAATGTATCTACTCTTTTTAAGAACGAGTATTCGTTATTCTTTTTTCTGTTATGTTTCTAATTCCTTTCCAGCTGACGAGTTAGAAATAAGCTCCTTAGATTTATGGTGACCATGGACGGTCCCGCAAGTATATATTTTGAGCTTGCCAATTGGGTTGAAGTTCCATTAGGGAAATTGATCCGCTTCTCGATGTCCCTAATTCGTACAAAGAAAGAGCATTGAAGGTTTTTTCTTTTTTCTTTTTTCAGGTTTTGCATCTGTTTCAAACAATTTATATTCTCATTTCAAAATAAACTAAAGGACAATCAGAAATTAGTAAAAAAAATTAGAAAGGGAGATTTTAGTATTTAATCGAGTAGTTTCTTCTACTGGATCGAGCTTTAACTATATCTGAAATCGAATATGGTTCAAAGGTATTTGAAAACATCCAGAATTGTATTTATTTGCAATTGTTCTTTTGCAATATCACGCTATCAATTTAATATAGTTTGTTGAAGTAATGAAGAAATCACTTATGTTCAAAAAAGTGCATGATGGGAAATGCACAAAAGAAAAATTACTACGTCTTGTTTCCTCTACAAGTAGTGCTAAACAATTAAAAAACCCATTATATAAGTATCCTCTCACTCCATTTAACAGTAATAACTTGATACATGTATATCCCTGCTCTTTTTCATATGCAAATAAATTTCTGAAATGAGGTAACACTTTTGATATATGCTTACTTTTTAAGGCAAACAAAGAAACGACTTGTATGCGGAAATCTATGAATCTAACAAGACATCGATTTCTTCCAAAGTGATTTCTCCTTAGTTGGTTTCCCATTGGATTGAATTTAGGAGATCCCTTCTTTCATGTCGTTTGTTTCTAACTAGGTTGCATTATTCTTTATTTGACAATTCGATTACTCATGAATAATTATGGATTTTTATGTTGAATCTTTATTATTTGATCAAATTACTTGGTGCCACATTAGATTATTTGAACATGAGTGAATAGTTTTTACACAAAAATTTGGAACTATTTTGATCCAAAACTTTTTTGATAAAAAACTTTTCTACTCAAAAAGCTTTCGATCAGAAAGTCTTTCAATAAAAAACTATTCCTTCAAATAATGATTTATAACAGATATCCCTCATAATTATACCTCATTAGAGTAACTTTGTTTTTTGTGAACTTATAGTGTCCTACAAAGAACAAGGTATAAACTCTTGTTAAACTTTATTTAGTCTTTTAAAGAAAGTAATTTATGTTTTTTTTTTCAATTGTGAGTTATAAACTATTGTGATTGTTTGAATCAACATTGATTCATGCTTCGCAATAGTATATGTATGTGTGTGTATGATTTTGAGTAAAAAAATATTGTGATTTTTTTATTCAATATTCATTCTTACTTCACAATAGTATGTGTATGTGTATGTGCATGTATGATTGTGAGTGAAAATCTATTGTGATTGTTTATGCTCATATGTATGTGTGTGTAGGATTGTGAATTAAAATTTAGTGTATGTGATGGAAAAGCTTTTAACTTCTTTTTGATAATTCAAGGGTTGAGAAGTTGTTAATAGCTAAATTGGAGCTTTATAGGTCTCTAGATGGCTTTGTCTTTTAGACTTATTAACACCTTCTAAGATCCCTTGAATTGTAAAGGGATCCAACAAAGTTTCATCCGATAGTGTGTATGTGCATATGAGTGTATAATTGTGAATGAAAATCTATTGTGATTGTCTGGCTCAACATTTATTCTAACTTCACAATAGTATGTGTAAGTGTATGTGTAAGATATCATAATGATTTCCCGAAAAATGCATAGGTAATAATGAAATTTTCATGTTTATTATATTCGGATAATTTCTAAAAAATCTTGTAGCACTATGTTTTTACATTCTTTCTCTAGAAAGTTGTCGCATGGAATCTATGTGCTAAATTTGAGCATGAAGATGAAGGAATTAGAAAAAAAAAATTATGAGAAAAAAAACTAGAGTATTCTTAGTAGGAAAACTGTACTTGATTGAAAATTTTGTAGTTCGTGTGTTTTATGTCTCATTTGGTTGCATGAAGAGAGGCAAATAAAGAGATTTTTCATGTTTTTTCAGCTCAAAATTGATATTTGGAAGTGGATTTGGACCCAAGGCATCGCTAACACAAGGTTAAGCTAAATCCTCATTGTTTTTGTGTTATAGAGCTTGGAAAAGTGCCATTTTTGGGTACTTAAGAGAAAAGACAGGACTTCATTCATCTTATTCATGTTGGCAAATCTAGAAAATGCACATCAATATGTGGGTTATTTTGGGTGATTGAAATGTGTGTCCATGTTTTGCAAGGATTGCCTCTATTTTTGTAGGTATGATTCTTCAGGTGGACATGAAAACTAGATGCATGGGCCATCTCGAAGTCTTGCATGAGACATGCAAAAAGATGTTATCTTGAAGCATGTAGATTCTCAGAGCGCATGTCTAGGAAGGAATGATTGGTCGTGCGGTGGTAGAAGGGGGGATCCAAAGACATAGACTCAGAGCTAGGGAGGAATTATGGCTGTGCAAAATTCATGATCATTTTCTTCTTGACCGATTGATATTGGGATTTGGATTGGGATTGATATTATGATTGTTATTGGGCTTGGGATTGCGATTAGCTCGGGGATGGTCAGTTGGATGAGGCTTCATATTGAAGCTATTTAATCAATTTTGTAACATAGATCAAAACTACTTGTAAATTTGCACTCATAATAAAATTCTCTCTCTCTCACTCTCTCTCTCTCTCTCTCTCTCTCCTTGTTCCATGAAAATTTGGTTTTCTTTCTTACATCTCATTGTGTCGAACTCTATTCTCTAAGCGATTGTGATTGAAGATGAAGAGACTTGTTACAAGTGGTATTATAATAGAATTGAATTCAAGGACAAGATGTAGGTTCTGAAGAAAAAGATAGAAGAGCAAGATGAGGTTATCCATACATTGAATGAAGAATTACATAAGGAAATATCCAACAAAACAAAAAGAGGGTATTGCAAATGCTTTCATGGACCTCAATGATCAAGGTGTTAATGGTGCTGGCACATCAAATGCACGTAGAGCTAGATGACAACACGAAGCTGAAGATGATGATGTGGGCAATGTGTGCTCTTAATCAAGAGTTTAAAATATAAAAATTAAATGAATTTCATGGTGACAAGAAAATTAGATAGGATCTTGAAGCATGGATCGAGGAACTCAAATACTTCTTTGATCAGTGCATGTTTAGTGAGGAATCAAAAGCAAAGGTGGTGATTTTGCGTTTGTGGGGAGTGGCAAAACTATGGTGGAAATCATACATGTAGAGAAGATCACGTGAAGGGCCGATTCTCTGTAAAGCATTTTGAGAGCAAACAAAGAATTATCATTGTTCTCCACATTAATAGATGGAAAAGAAAATGAAATTATACTCCTTCAAGCAATAGGAGGATGGTAGATATAACTTGCCTATGTAAAATAAGTAATCATTATTTGTACGTTCCTTTTGGCTTAGATTCATTAAAATAAATGGTCTTCATAATAATTGTTTTAGTCCACCACACACTTTTTTTTGAGAGTTCGCATAGTGCATGTATTTATAGGATTTTTCATTATGTAGAAAATAACGGTTACTGTGAGGTTGCATCAAAAAGCATGTATGAAAGTAAAAAGTTGCTCTCTTTTGTGGAGAGCCTTTGATTTTATGAATAGAGATCATGGTCTACAAGGACTCTAATCCTAATCACTTCTTGTACTAACTATTTCTAAAAATAGAACCCTCTACGTGGGTTTGTTTCGGGACTATATGAAATGTAAATATGATTATTGGTGTCCACCCTTTTATGCCTTTCACGCCCTCAGAACCTTCAACTGCTATATACCAAACACCAAAACACATTAATAAATTAACACTCCAACGATTCCTTGTTCAACACATTCCATATTGCTCCATAATTCATAACATGCCCCTCATTTGAAAAAGAGAGTCACCTCAATTGATAAAATAAAAGTAAACATGGATGGAGACTCACATGTTCCATCACTAAACAAAAGTAAGCATGTTCCATGTAAAAACACATGGATGGAAATTTTCATAGAGGAGTAATCTTAATGGGTATATGTATGATATGCAGAAATTAAGTGATCATAAAGGGGTCTTAATGATGTTTTATGTATCCATTGACATTCTTCAATAGAGTGACTTTTGTACCAACCTAAATATTGATGATACTGAGTACCTCTACGTGTAGTATTGACCTCATGACCAATTATTTTCTCAAGAAGTAAGATTTTAGATTGTTCTTCAATTAAGAGAGGGTCATCAGACATAGAGTGTGTGGTAAAGTGCCTTTAAATGGTTTAAGTAAACTAATTTGAAAATATTTATGTATATTCCAATGAGATGCTATATCTAATCTGAATGAATTATCATTAATTGTCAGAATAATGTGAAATGGTCCTTAATAGCATGGTGCAATTTTCATTTTAGGATGTTGCAAAATATTTTCCAAATGTCTTTTAATAATACATAACCATAAAAGATCATTCTCCTTAAATTCCTTTGCTAATCATTTTGTCTGGAAATTACATGTATAACATTCTTGATGTTTTCTAGTGTGCTCATGAACATCACGAAGTATAGAAATGTGACCTTGAGCAATAGAATCAGCCATCAAATCAGTTTGAGTGAGTGAAGTGGGAGTGGGAAGATTTTTACCATAAACAATTTCAAAAGTTGCATGTCTAGTAGTGGTGTGTGTGGTGTTATTGTAAGCAAATTGAAGCAAAGGAAACTTGTCATCCGAGTTAATGGGCCTATCTAATGAATAAAAATGCAATAAATGAAGAATAGTACTATTTGTACACTCACAAAAATAGTAACCTCACTTTGTATAGCTAAAATCTATTTTAGTACCAAAATGTTGGAATAAGGCAACCCAAAAATAATTGTAGAAATGAACATCACAACCAGATAACATTACTTTAGGAAATCCACAATGTGGGAAAATGCATTTAATGAATAATTTTATAAGCTAAGGTGTAGGCAAAGTTTTTCTACAAGGGATGAAATATGCATATTTACTAAACCTATCAATTATCATCCAAATGATATCCTTGTGTGATGAAGTGATAGGAAGACCATTGACACAATCCATAGGAATTTGTTCCCATGTGTGAAGAGATGGATAAGTATGTGTTTGAAGATGAAGAGGTGTTGCAAACTCCTTGATCTACACCAGCCAAATGAACTCCAGGAGTAGATGGTGGACCCTTTTAGCTTGCCAATGGATGTATTAGACACCCTATGTACCTTGGAAGATCACTCTCAAAAAGATAGATCAAAACAGATAAGTTGGAGTTAGCTCAGAGGTGAAAACTTGCTATTCTTGGTTCATATACCTGTCCAGTGTTTTACATAATTCTCTGAGCACAGCAGCAATTAGCTTAATTCCTCTTGGGGAAGTCTAGTTAGCTTAAAGAGCTAACTTTCAAGAGTAATCTCATAAAAAATAACAAAGCACACACTGAGAATGAGTTTTAACAAGTGATGACATCATCCCGATTTTCACGGGCTGCTACAGAAATAGAACAGTGAGCAGAAAAATCATCATAACTCAAAATTTAGAAATCCAATTATTATGAAAATTTGTATGGTTATACTAAACAGTAAGCTGAATCCAACAAGCTTTAAATCACTGAATTTGGATAAATAAACACTGAGAAACACCTCTGACAAGATGAGTGAAAAAGTCAGGTACCTGACAGAGAGGTGAAGATGAACAGACCCTGTTGACTTCAAATGAACATTACTGAAGATTTAAAAATCCAAATGACATGAAACTTTATGATCATATAGTAGACTTATAGAGCTAACTTTACCAAGTTAAATCACTGAAAATGATGCACCAAGCTCAGAGAAAACATCTCTGCAAGCTGACTGAGAAAACTGAGAGTAATGGTAGTGAGTAGTACACTTCACAAGAACATGGAAAGATGAAACCAAATAATCATGAAAATGAAAGTATATTTCTTGTACAATACAATGACTTACTCATACATATGTGTGCCTTGTAATCACACCTTGATATGGCATAAAGCTCAGCTCTTGGAGGTCTTCACATAGGTCTCTCTAACCACAACTAAAACTGCCATCTATTCATAGTTGAGTTTGGGAGGCTAACTTCCCTCAATCACTCTCCAATCAATCAATGATTGATTTGATTCTCTACCTACCACAAATCACGAATTCGTGGCTCCTCTTTCCATTCTTGATCAAGTGGACTCAACCACTTAAGATTCTCTTACTTTTACATTAAGTAAACTCTTCAAAAGTTACAAGAGGTAGTTCACAAGTGAACTTTACATAGTCTTCATTTTAAGGCTTTTTCTATGAATTTGTGGGACTCAAGCCAATACTTAGGCTTGTCAAAGACTTGCTCCAACAGCTCCCGCTCAAGCCAAGTATGCTTGAGGTCTTCAATCTTCCAAGATTACCTGCAAACCAATCATAGCCTTGAATTTGCAAAGCTTTGTATCATCCAATGCTTTGGTTAGAATATCTGCACATTGTTGATGAGTGGACACATATGATATTTGAATCTCTTTGCTTAGAACCTTATCTCGTACATAGTGATAATGAACTTTAATATGTTTAGTCCTTGCATGAAAAATAGGATTAGCAGCCAAATGAATAGAACTCATATTGTCACCAAAAATAGTTGGAGTTCCAAACTCCAATCCAAGATCTTTGAACAATGTCTTCATCCACATAGCTTCTTGTGTAGCTATGGCAAGAACTCTATATTCAGCTTCAGTAGAAGAGAGAGCAACTGTGGGTTGCTTCTTGGATGACCATGAAATAAGCTTTGAACCTGCAAAGGTAAGATAACCTGAAGTGCTCCTTCTATCTTCCTTGGAGCCAGCCCAATCTGCATCAGAAAATAGCTTCAAACCTAAATCAGATACATAAGGATAATAAAGTCCTTCATTTATGGTTCCTTTGAGATACTTGAGAATCCTTTTGGCAGCATCCATATGTGGTTTCCTTGGTGTGTGCATAAATTGGCTTAGCACACTCACACTATAACATATATCTACTCTTGTCAATGTGGCATAGTTGAGACTACCCACTAGACTTTGATATGATGTGATGTCCTCTATGAGTTCACCTTCATGTGAGCTCAATTTGTGATTGACCTCCATTGGAGTACCTGCAATCTTACAATCTTGCATCTTGAATTTTGCCAATATGTCCTTAATGTACTTCCTTTGAGTGAGAAACAAACCATGATCTTTGTAGACAACTTCCAAACCTAGGAAGTAGGTAAGTGAACCCAAATCACTTATCTTGAACTCTTCTCTCATCTGATCTTTGATCTTCTTCATACCATCTGCATCATTTCCTGTCAATATAATATCATCTATATATACACATAGATAGATGACCTCGGAATTAGTCTTTTTAATAAAGAGTGAAGGATCTGCCTTGCTTGGTTGAAAGCCTTTGTCCTGCAAGAATGAAACAAGCCTGAAATTCCAAGCTCTTGGAGCTTGCTTGAGACCATACAATGCTTTGTTAAGTTTACACACATAATCAGGATAAACTTGATTCTCAAAACCAGGTGGTTGTGCCATATATACCTCTTCTGTTATCCAACCATTCAAGAATGCATTCTTTACATCTAGTTGAAGTATCTTCCAATTCTTGGAAGAGGCAATACTAAGCAAAACCCTAATAGTAGGCATCTTTGCCACAGGAGAGAAAGTCTCCTCATAATCAATTCCCTGAGTTTGTGCAAAGCCTTTTGCCACAAGCCTTGCCTTATACCTGTTAATTGAACCATCAGAATTCTTCTTGAGTTTATAGACCCATCTTGAGCCTATTACCTTCATGGATGAAGTCTTGGGCACCAAATCCCAAGTGTTGTTTTCCTCAAGTGCTTCAATCTCTTCCTTCATTGCATGCTTCCATTCTGTTTTTGCTTTGGCCTCTTCAAATGATGATGGCTCCTCTTGGTTTATGTCCTGTGCTATGTAGAGAGAATGTTTAGTTACTAATGAGGTGTCAAACCCATACCTTTCTGGTTTTTTCTTTTCCCTCATAGATCTTCTTAGGCCATGATGTGATGATTCTGCTTCATGTCCAAGTTCCTGCAATTTTGCTTTACCTTTAGACTTCCATGCTTTGATCTTTTCCATGTGAGATTCTTCATCATCCTCTGAGGTGTCTTGTTCTTCAATCTTTGATTGTTCTCTACCAAGCTTTGGAAAATCTTCTTCAAGATCATATGGTAAATTGATCTTCTTGCATGAATCTTCATACCATGAATTGTTCTCATCAAAAACTACATCTCTGCTTACCAAGAATCCTTTGTTGGTAGGGTTGTATAACTTGTAGCCCTTTTGATTGTTGTCATATCCAATAAATACACACCTTTCTGCCTTTGGATCCATCTTTCCTCTAACCTGTGAAGGAACATGAGCAAAAGCAATACATCCAAAAATTTTACAATGATCTAAGCTTGGTCTTCTTCCATTCCAAGCCTCATATGGAGTCATCCCATCAAGGGATTTTGAAGGCAACCTGTTAATCAAGTAAGTGGCTGTAGATACAGCCTCAGCCCATAAGTAATTAGGTAAATGCTTTTCATTTAACATAGACCTTGCAGCTTCAACAATTGTCCTATTCCTCCTTTCTGCCACTCCATTTTGCTCAGGAGTGTACCTTGTAGTTACCTCTCTTTTGATTCCTCTTTCTTGAAGAAAAGAATCAAACTCATGGGAGAAATATTCTCCCCCTCCATCTGACCTTAGCCTTTTTAGTGATTTACCTGTTTGATTCTCCACAAGAGCCAAATATCTTTTGAAACATGAAAAAACTTCATCTTTGTGTTTCATAAAGAATAGGATAGTCCATCTGCTGCAATCATCAATAAAGGAAACATAATACCTTGATCCAGATATTGAAGCTTCCTTGCTAGGTCCCCATACATCTGTATGAACCAACTCTAAGAGATCTCCATGCATATAGCCTTTCTTCATGAATGGTAACCTGTGAGACTTTCCAAATTGACATGCACTACACTTATAAATCATATGTTGTTTTGACAAATTAGGAAGTCCAAGTACACTTTGGTCCCTGCAGATTTGCTTTAATGAACTTTCACCAATATGTGCTAACCTTTTGTGCCATACTTCCAATTCTGTGAGTGTCTGACTACCATAATTAAAGAGAGCAATGTTTCTAGTGTCCTGTAATTCAAATGTGAACAATCTACCTGTCTTTTCACCTTTTGCAATTCTTCTGAATCCTTGACTTGGATCTTCAACAAATGCTCCTGCTTTTGTGAACCTGACTTGCAACCCTTTCTCTACTATCTGCCCAACACTTATCAAATTCTTTGTAATGGTAGGGACATAGAGTACCTTACTGAGTAGGTTGATGTTTCCATCAGGTGCTTTGACATTGCCTATTTTCTCCACAGGATGTTTTGTATCATCTCCTGTTTGTACCTCATGCTTATTCCTTGGATCTTCTAAATCTGATAGGAGTGCCACATTTCCTGCCACATGATTTGAACAACCTGAATCTATGTAGAAAACATGCTCATCAGATTTACCTTGGGGCATAGCCATGTTCATAATCAATAATGAATCCTCTTTGTTTGAGTCTTCTGTGTAGTTATTGTAGTCTCTCCTTCCTTTGTAGCCTCCTTGATAGTTTGAATGATTGTAGTTGTTGTAGTTGCCATGGTAGTTATTGAACCTTCCTCTTGAGTAGCCATAACTTCCTCTATTGTATCCTCTGCCTCTTTGATTCCTGGAATTCCTAAAGCAATTTTCAGTTGTATGATTAGTTAATCTACAAATAGAACATGAGTTGGAGTCTTGGGATCTCCCCCTGCCTTGTCTACCTCCTCTTCCTCTACCTATGCCATGTCTTCCTCTACCTGCATAGTTAGCTTGATATGTACCTGCTTCATCATCCACTTTCTTTGCCTTTCCTTTGTTATCTTTAGACTTGCTTTTATCCGTGCATAAAGCTGAAGATTGATTACCTTTAGAGCTTTCTCCATTTTTGATAAGCTTTGCCTCTTGAGTAAGTAGTTGTCCAATGAGTGTGTTGAAATCAGGTACATGCATGTCCATGTACAAATCCATAGCTGTGGTGAATGCTTCCCACTTGTCATCTGCCTTCAAGCCATTGATGACCTGCCTTACAATTTGCTCTTCATCTATTACCTCTCCAATGCTTCCCAACTGATCCGCTATGTCCTTGAGCTTTGTGACAAAATCAGTCACATTTTGTTTGGGAGCCTTCTTGAGAGTTGTGAAATCCAGCCATAGTTGATGCTTCCTAGCTTTAGTACTTGAAGAAAAGAAAGCTTCAAGTGCATCCCACACTTCCTGTGATGTCTTACAACTTCTAATGTGAGGCAACAAAAAATCTGAGATAGAGTTGAGGAGATAAGACCTTGCAAGTGCATCCTTGGAGCACCATGTGCTCAATCTTTCTTGCTCTTCTTGTGTTGGTTGACTTTTGTTCCTGAAACTTGGCATAACTTCATCTCCAGCCACATAACCATATAAACTTCTACCTTGGAGATAAGCTTCCATCCTTAATGACCAAGCTGAGTAATTACCTCTATCCAATTTGTCAATTGATGAAGGAAATCCATCTGCCATGTTGTCCAACCTTGCTCTGATACCACTGTGAAGAGATGGATAAGTATGTGTTTGAAGATGAAGAGGAGTTGCAAAATCCTTGATCTACACCAGCCAAATGAACTCCAGGAGTAGATGGTGGGCCCTTTTAGCTTGCCAATGGATCTATTAGACACCCTATGTACCTTGGAAGATCACTCTCAAAAAGATAGATCAAAACAGATAAGTTGGAGTTAGCTCAGAGGTGAAAACTTGCTATTCTTGGTTCATACACCTGTCCAGTGTTTTACATAATTCTCTGAGCACAGCAGCAATTAGCTTAATTCCTCTTGGGGAAGTCTAGTTAGCTTAAAGAGCTAACTTGCAAGAGTAATCTCATCAAAAATAACAAAGCACACACTGAGAATGAGTTTTAACAAGTGATGACATCATCCCGATTTTCACGGGCTGCTACAGAAATAGACCAGTGAGCAGAAAAATCACCATAACTCAAAATGTAGAAATCCAATGATTATGAAAATTTGTATAGTTATACTAAACAGTAAGCTAAATCCAGCAAGCTTTAAATCACTGAATTTAGATAAGTAACCACTGAGAAACACCTCTGACAAGATGAGTGAAAAAGTCGGGTACCTGACAGAGAGGTGAAGATGAACAGACCCTGTTGACTTCAAATGAACATTACTGAAGATTGCAACATCCAAATGACGTGAAAATTTATGATCATATAGTAAACTTATAGAGCTAATTTTACCAAGTTAAATCACTAAAAATGATGCACCAAGCTCAGAGAAAACATCTCTGCAAGCTGACTGAGAAAACTGAGAGTAATGGTAGTGAGTAGTACGCTTCACAAGAACATGGAAAGATGAAATCAAATAATCATGAAAATGAAAGTATATTTCTTGTACAATACAATGACTTACTGATACATATGTGTGCCTTGTAATCACACCTTGATATGGCATAAAGCTCAGCTCTTGGAGGTCTTCACATAGGTCTCTCTAACCACGACTAAAACTTCCATCTATTTATAGTTGAGTTTGGGAGGCTAACTTCCCTCAATCACTCTCCAATCAATCAATGATTGATTTGATTCTCTATCTACCACAAATCACGAATTCGTGGCTCCTCTTCCCATTCTTGATCAAGTGGACTCAACCACTTAAGATTCTCTTACTTTTACATTAAGTAAACTCTTCAAAAGTTACAAGAGGTAGTTCACAAGTGAACTTTACATAGTCTTCATTTTAAGGCTTTTTCTATGAATTTGTGGGACTCAAGCCAATACTTAGGCTTGTCATAGACTTGCTCTAACACCATGGACATATAATTCACTGAGAAACATACTCTATAATATCTTTTTTCGTATGGGGCCAAAAGAAGAAATCTCTGCAAGTAGAAATGGTGCTTTGTATGCCTCTATGGCCCATGTAAGATGGTTCATGCATTTTGTTGATGAAAAAATATTAAAATTCTTGTGTTGTGCATAATCTATATTGAAAGTAAAGTAAAACATGATCATTATCTTAAGGTGCACAATTGTTGAAGCCATGCCATGCATGTGAGAAACACAAATCAGACTCATAAAAGGAAATCATTTCTTGAAAAGAATGAATTTGGATGGCAAAAATATTATGCAAAACAACAAAATGTGAAGGAAAACTGCTAAGAGCATCGACGACAAAATTAGATTTCCTAGTTTGATATTGAATCATGGGTTGGAATCTTTGAATGAATCAAGCCCTTTTAGATGTTGATCAGAGATTAAGAGCTAATTTAATAAACATCTAATAGCCTATTGATCAATTTTAATTAGTACCTCAGATCCCATGAGATAGTATTTCCAAATTCGCAAAGCATGCATAACTACTAACAATTGTTTATCTTATGTACTATAGTTCTTTTATGAGGGCTTATGCTTCCTACTCTAAAATGCAATAGGATGATCATTTGAGCCACTACCATCAATAATGACATGAAATGGTTCATAAAAATTAGGTACCTGTAAAATAGGTGCATGTTTCAGTTTTTCAACAAATTGTTGTTGGGTAAGTCCAAATGCAAATTTTATTTTCTTTTTCAATAATAATGTAAGAGGCAAAGCTAAATAAGATAAATTTTGAACAAACCTCCTATAAGAACTAGCAAACCCAAGAACAAATAAATATCAT
Source organism: Ceratopteris richardii (assembly GCA_020310875.1). Lineage (NCBI taxonomy): Eukaryota > Viridiplantae > Streptophyta > Polypodiopsida > Polypodiales > Pteridaceae > Ceratopteris > Ceratopteris richardii. The sequence goes on along the minus strand of CM035412.1, from coordinate 56,685,079 downwards.
TGACTGATTGAGGTATTGGCCATTCCACTATAACTTGAATCCTATTTGGATGACATGCATGTCTTCACTTGAAATACTATGTCCTAGATACTATAGTTTACATTGATAGAAGTAACTCTATTTCAGATAAGTGTAAAGTGTGTTCTCTCGTAGCAAATGGAAAACTACTTTAAGATGCTTCTCGTGCTCACTACCATTCTTACTATGAGAAAAGTATATCATTGATGAATACGAGAATAGAAACTTGCCAATAAAGGAAAATGTTGTTCATCACTCATGCAAATGTAGCAGAAGCATTTCTAGGTCCAAAGGGCATTACCATAAGTTTAAATTGGCGATTTTGAGTTCTAAGTAAAGTCTAAAAATATCGCTATGTGTCATAGGTATCTGATAGTAACCCAATTTATCATCAATTTTACTAAAGACATGACCTCCTTGTAATTTATCTAAGAGATCATATATTCAAGGAGTAGGGTATCTATTCTTTATCCTGATCTTGTTAAGGGATCTATAACCAATGCACACTCAATAAGATTTATTCTTCTTCTCTACTAAGAGAATTGGTGCTCCAAATGGGGAAGAACTATGCCTTATAACTCCTTTGTGGAGTAAGTCTTTAACTTGGTTTTCTATTTTGTTTTGGTGTAGTGGGCCATGCTTAAGGGGTTCTTTATGAGGAGGCGAACTACCAAGTATTGAGTTTATGCTATTATCAAAGGATCTTCGAGATGGTAGTAGTTTAGAAGGATAATTAGACATAAAACAAATCTTATAAGTAGTGATGAAAGGTTTATGTGCATTGGTAGGTGTATGAGTATAATCATTTATGACACTCGCAAAAAATGCATGAATTGTATCCTTCCCTAAATGCACATTCCACTTGAGTATGAGTAATCAATGGAAACGGTTGGGAATCATGCCGCACAGACAAGGTAATGATTTGACCTTGAAATTCAAAGTTAAAGGTGTGTGTATGGTAGCCAATTGTGTGGCTTATAATGACACCAAAAAGCCATACCAAGCATAACATCGTACGATTGCAAAGCTGCAATTACAAACAATCGTGCATCGACATAGATCCTATGTTAATCATAACATCTTTCACTTCTCATGTTACATTATAACAACTATCTTGAAGTGCAAAGGAAGAAAATGTTTTTGATTTAAGTTCTTGAACTAATAGATCTAAAATGAAATCATGTGAACTCCATCATCATGTAAAATATTAGCCATTTTTTTATTACTAGTACCTAGCATGCAAAGTAAAGAATACTTAAGTCCTCGAATGTTTCCTCTATCCAAACAGGAAGGATTTCTTCATTGATGGCCTACATGTTATGCAATTGACTTGTAGATGGTTTCATATGAAGAGGTGTAATCAGCACTTCATTCTTCTATGTCCAAGTTTACCACAATTCTAGTAGGTGATATGTGGTTGCTTTTGTTGGGCATCCATCATTGAAGTTTGCAAGGTAGGTGGTTTGGTAGGTTGAAGAGATGAAGCAACAACGTAGTTGAGTAGCTAGATTAAGAGAACGTGGAAAAGTAGAGTACGATGGGGCATTAAAATTACGCTTTATAGGAAAAGTTGGTTTAACAGAAAGTGGATGTTGACACGATTGTTGTAGATGGATCGACTTGGTTATGGACTTAAATTCCTTCTCTACATCATAGGCAAAAAAGATAGCCTTTTTGAGGATTGAAGGCCATAGGGTCTCAATCCTGTCTTGGATTCCCATCTCGAAACCATATTTCATATTTCTGTTGCAAGATATCATCAAGTACATCTTTGAGCATCCAAACCAATAATAGATTTTTCTAGAATTGCTTCGTGTAGGTTGTGAAAGTGTCACCCTCCTTCCATGTAAAGGTTGTCCATGCACTTCAAACATTTCATTCATATTGAGGAGGAAGAAAAGGATCTTTCACCTTATCTTGGAAAGCCTTCCATATAGTTGGATGATGTGTGCTATGATGTAGGACATTGAGGATCTTCCACCAAAGTCTAGCTTTTCCTACTAAATAGTTAGTAGCAAATTTGACTTTTTCACTTCTAGCATATGATTCCTCATAATGGAAATCGCCAAAGTGTGATAGCCACGAAAGAAATAAAGAGCCATCCTTACGGCCACCAAATCATAGAAATTGGTAATTTTTAACACCAAATCTCGAATGCGTGCCATTAAATTGGGTAGAGAAAATAGCTTTTATGACCCGTACAAGGTTATGTTCATCTGATTGCATCTTCTGAAGTACTTCATCGTGTTGCTAGATCTTGTTTTGAGTACCTCAAAGTTTCGGCTACAAAAGCTCTACTTGTTGCTCAAGTGGTACCTCGCGTAGAAGTGACTCATCGAGATCCTCCATGGTGTTTGTAGGGTCCATGGATATGTAGAGACAGAAACCCTCTTGTTAAATATGTAAAACAATTTTTGAGATTGCTTGAATTACAATATAAAAGGAATGATGGTTCTTTGGAATTGAAAACGTAAGAAAAAGATGGAAGTTGTCTTAAATATGCGAAAAGAGAACTAGAGTGGCACCATAAAGAGATAATGAGGTGGTAAAACACTTCCCTTTGTGAGAGTGAGGTTGTGGGTTCAAATCCTCCCTTCTTGGTGAATATAATACTCCTTATTTCCACTCATAACAAAATGGGAATCGCATGTAAGCCATGGGTGCCACGGAAGCCAAAGAAGCCAAAGTTATTCTTATGTTCCATGCCTTAGTTGACTCCTTGGAGTAAATATAGGTTTAAATGTAGGAATAAACGTAGGTGTAAACATAGGTGTGAATGTAGGTGTAAACATAGTTGTAAACATAGGTGTAAACGTAGGTGTAAGCATAGGTTCAGATTCTAGAACTAGAACTAGAATTGAAATAGAAACCGAAATTGAAAATAAAACTGAGATAGGTACAATGATTGGAATCAAAATCTGAAAGTAAAATGCGCACAATGAACAACAAAATAGAGATTAAATGCCGAAACGAACAAAAATTGACCCCTTCGTAGAGACCCAAAGAGAGCTATGATACCACGGTAATCAAGATCTTAATTCATGCTCACACAGAGGATATGGGTGTTAAAAAAAAATAGAAAATAGATATGGGTAGAGACTAGAAAAAACATAGGATTTGGTGCAATCTCCCCCCCCCCCACACACTATTTCAAGAGTCCACAAAGTGCATGTATCTATAGGATTTTTCATTATGTCAAAAGTATCGGCTATAGTGAGGTGGCCTTGAAAAGCATGCATGAAAGACAAAAGTCACTGTCTTTTGTAGTCAGCCTTTGCATTGATTAATTGAGATCACCATCCACAATGATCCTTATCCTAACCACTACATTTACTAATTATTAATAAAACTAGAACCCTCTTTGTGGGTTTATTTACAAACTATATAGAACATGAATGTGACTATTGGTGTCCGCCCTTTCATGCCTTTCATGCCCTTGCAAACATTGTGCTATATACCAAACATCAAAACACATTAATAAATTAATAAATTAACACCCCAACAATTCCTTGTTCAATAGATTCCATAATGTTGTATAATTCATAACACTTATGTTATGGCCTCTATTGTTATTGTTGAAGTTCTATCCACCTTTGCCTCTACTGATGTCATATCCACCTCTTCCACTTCCTTTATGGGTTTTTCCGTTGAGCCAATGATTCTGAGTGGCGTGGTTAGTATTATCAGAGATGGCACAAGATTGGACATTTTGGCCTTTTTTCATGCTTTGGCCCTCTCTTCTTCCCTTTGCACTTTCATTTGCCTACAAAGTTGGCTTGAGAAGTCTTCTCTTCATCTTCTTGCTTCTTCTTGCCTTTTTGCTTCTTGTCCTTCTTATTTGCATATAGAGCACTAGTTGAATTGCCATGATAGGGGTTACCTTCCTTTGTGGTATTGTTGGCTTCTTGATTGAAGAGTTGTCCAAGAAAGATGTTGAAATATGGAGTTTGAACATCCATGATGTGGTCATATGCAGTGGTGAAAGAATGGTGTTGCTTCTCATGTCTAATCCCATTCACAATCTACCTCATGATCACTTCCTCTACAATCATCTCTCCAATGGATGCCAATTGATCAGCAACATGCTTGATCTTTGTAACAAACTCAATGATGGTTTGTTTAGGAGCCATCTTCATCTAGTTGAACTCATTCCAAAGATGGTTTTTCCTTGCCTTTGTACTAGCAGAAAAGAAAGTCTCTAGGGCATCCCAAGTCTATTGACTTGTCTTGCAACCTCTTATATGTGGAAAAGGAAAATCTGAGAAAGATTTGAGTATGTATGATCTTGCTTGAGCATCCCTTGCATACCAAAGTGTAATCTTTTTCCTATTGAGTAGGTCCTCCTTTGGATCTTGGAATAGGCATTGCTTCATCACCTAATACAATCCCATGTAGATTCCTTCCTTGCAAATAAGCCTCCATTCGAATTTTCCAAGGTGCATAATTTTTTCTATCAAACTTCTCAATCGCTGATGGCAAGCCATCTCCCATCTTGAATTTGATCTGGTACCATTGTTGAGAAGTTTTGAGAAGCTTGGAAGTAGGTTATCAAGTGGTGAGCATGGTGTAGCAAATGAGCATAGAACCTACCCTAGATCGTTTGGATATGTAAAATAGACCTTTTAGCCTTGTGCTTGGTGCAATAATACCCAGTAGGTACTTTTGCACATTAACAAGAGAAATAGATGCAAAATAGATTGATTAGCATCTTCACTTACTCACAAAAACTTGCTAAATCTAAATGGAAGTTATGACTTAAAACACTTATAGCAGCCACCACATTTACAATTATATTTCCTCTTAAGAGAGTTTCATACATAGGGTTGGCTTGCTATAATGCACAAAATCCATAATTATATCAACCAATGGAGCACTAACTTTGACTGTGATTTGATGTCATCCTAGTTTTTTAGGGATGTGTAGAAGATGACCCTGAGACTGTAAAACTGAGATTTTTATGAATCTCTTGAACCAAATAACTTGCAGATTTGTACACATAAACATACTAGATAGTGATACCTTAAGCTCTCTAAAAACGAAACCAACCTCTACAAGATGATTGAGTCTGAGAAAGTGCTTATCCTTATATATGGACCTAAGAATCTAGTGGTGAGGACAAAGGACAAAGAAATTGTCAAGTCACAAAGATATTGTTTACTAGCAGGTAGTCTATACAACTAGGATGATCAAGGAGTCTTTGCTTATTCTATGGAAGAAGAAGAGCACTATAAGTGGTTCCTATTAGCACATGTAGGTTCACTAGGGCAACACAATTCTATAAATAAAACCCTATAGGCTCTAAAATGATTAGGCATGTATCGAACAATGATGGAAGTACAAATCTATAGGTTGTTCAAGGATTGTCCAATGTGTATTAGCAGACCACCTACTGAAGATTCCACTTTATATCAAGTGTCCTTAATACTTGATTGGATTATTCCATTTGTTCACTTTTTGAGGAAGACATCTCTTGAAGACATGACTTGAGCATGAAGAATGAGTCTAGCATAGGAGGCTCAAGACTATGCACTAACTAGAGGTCATTATATAGGCATGGATGAGACAAATATCTAAGACTATGTGTACATCAAAGTAAGTACTTGAAGATCTTAGAGATTGCATGTCAAGGTGTTGTATGAGGATCCTTTGGGCCTGATCAAGTGATCAAGACAATTCTTTTTAAGGTCTTTGGTGTCCTACCCTTCACGTGGATGCACATACCTATGTGAAGAGGTATGACACATGTCAGAGAACTCAATATCACATTCACAAAGATGAGACACTAGTGAGACCCATGATGGAAAGACATGCATTCTCAAAGTGGGGGATAGACTTTGTGGGTCCTATTAATCAACTCAATATCACTCTATTATAAAATCATAACAAAAAGAAACAATTTTTTTCTTTGTCTCTTACCTTACTTATTGTGATTTACCTTCCTCTTCGTTCTCATCATTCCCTTTAAAAAATTCACTCTAGAACTATGACTGTGATTCTACAACGGATTTTCCTAATAACAAAGCACGAATAGTTCATTGAATCATAATTGTGATTTGAGAGAGTTACATTGAATAAAATAGGACAAAAGGGTTCTCAAGTTGTTTCTAATCCTACATTTATGCCTTTGTTACTTTAAATGCATTCTTAAGGGGCTATCGTACTTTGAGGTACCTTGTGTATGGATACATACCCTCTCTCATAGCCTTGTAGCCTATCTGTAGCCACCCGAAGACACATTCAAGCAATTATGACTTCTCTCATTTCACTCATCAAAGACATAAATTTCTCAAAATGGTGATCATATATTGCACTTTCCATTTCAAATAAAGGAGTGTTTCTTGGATGCATGCATGTCATGTAATCACCTACCTAAGATCAAGTAAATGGCATATGGAAGATGAAGAGTCCTTGACTTTAAAGGATAATGGAGTTGACTCATATGCTTCTAAAGTTGGAGGAATAATGTTGTTGCAGACCAATCACAAATTAATGCTTATGAAGACCATATAAGTCAGCCACTTAAATGGATAAAGACAAAGAGATGTTTTGTTGCAAATAAATATCAAGTAGAATGAAGATGGTCATGATTAAAGAGCTTGATATATGACTTTGCATATATTCACTTCAGAGGATCCTAATTAGTGTATTATAGTTAGAAATAACTTAAGCAATCAATAAAACAAATGTTCATGACCTAGTTATGATTTTGTGGCTATATAAGTCAATCAAGAAATTATAATTAGAGAGAGTTCATTTCCATAATAAAGATAGATGTGTCAAGGGAAATCAGTTGATTTAGTGCTAAGACTAATTATCATTTCTCTCAGGATGATCACATATGGAGCATTATCTACATGGAAAATAATGACTATCCCCTTGTCACACATCATAGAGCTAGCGAGTGCAAGTGATATATGGAATGCTTTGGAAGAACACTTCCAAAATACAACCAAGGCAAGGAAGGCCTCACTATGGGCTGAATTTACAACTTTCAAAAAGAAATCTTCACAATCAATTTATTATCATGTAACAAAGATGAAAGATATTGCAGATTTCTTAGGAGCAGTTGATGAAGACATTAAAGAATACAAATTGATAAGGAAAATCCTTATAGATTAAGAGGTGATGAAAGGTGGAAAATGTTCATATTATCAACTCAATTTTCATTAAATCATTTCACTTGAGACCCAAATCCATTGCTAGGAAACATGTTAACATTTGAGCACAAAGTTAAAGGTGCAAATGAGAAAAGTGGAGGTATAAGTATGTATTCAAAGGACAAGAAAAAAATTCTAAAGTTAAACGATAGTCAATTGAAGAGGAAGGTGTCTCAAATTAACATAACTTTATAAAGTTCAAGGAAATAGCAAAGGTAAAGGAAGAGGTGGTGAAAACAAAGAATGATGGCAGACCTTTTTGGATTTTTTGCAAAACAAATAATTTGGCCAATGAATGTTGGAACAACACTCAAAACAATGGAAGTTACAACAAAAACTACAATCAAAGAGATAGAGGAGGCAAAAGCCAATGATGTAACTTCATAGGAAGAGGTGGTGGGAATACATATGGTAGAGGAATTGGAAAAAGCTTCCAAAACCAATCCTACAACAACCTATTACAATTGTGCATCATATCAAAAGGAGGACTCAACTCTGATCATAAATGCTACACATGAAGTAGCAAGTTAATATCGAAGAGTATTCTATAACAACTCAAGGTCTAGCAATCAACTTTTTGGAACCATTGCCTTGATGACTGACATTTAAGAAAAGGTGCATGGACACATAGTTCAAACTAGAGATACCACCAAACACAAAGTGGAGAGCATTGGATCAATGAAGAAAGATAATGGGAGTACCCTATTAAGTAAGGCATTTATGTGCCCACAACTGGAAAGAATTTTATCGATGTAGGACAAATTGTTGAGAAAGGCAATGAAGTTAGATTCATCAACTTGATGGACTTTATGTGGAATATCAAAATCAAGGATAGAAGAGTATTTTTGTAGGTCAAAAAGATGGAAAATCTTTATTCTCAAAGTACAAGGTAATCTAGGACATGCCTTAATGTTCACCTATGGAAGCCAAAACATGACTAAGTTGGACCTATGGCACAAACTTCTAGGTCACTTTAATGAAAAAGGTATAATGAATATGATGAAGGATCAATCAGTGCTAGGCTTACGCAATATTCAAAGTAAAAACATGACACACAAGCATGAGGCTTATCAATTAGGTAAAGCCCACAAACAATCATACAAAAATCTGGGATTCATGCATACGAACATGCTTGAATTAGTAGACATAGATATGCAGGTGTTGAGCCCATAAAAGTCATATTGGTCAAAGTCCACCATAGTCAAAGTCAACCATAGTCAAAGTCAAAAGAGTCAAAGTCAAAACCATCAAAGTCAACAAGCCAAGGTCAAAGTCAACATGGGTAAAGTCAAAGTGTTCAAAGTTAAGGTGTCAAAGTGCACAGGTAATGCACAAATAATTGTTCACAAAGGGTAAAATTACAAAAAGTTGGTTGCAGGTTGTAGAGGTATTTCTCTAATTTCCCTAAGGTTCAAAGTGTTTTTAAAGTGTTTTGGAAGGTTCAGGTGAACCCTCTCTTAAGCGCACAAGTGAAGAATTAAAAGGCAAAATATGAAAGTATGTGAAGCGATAGCATACGCAGGAGTGAAAGTATGGCCCCCCAATTAAAATTTTTGTTTTAGTCTAAAGTCACTACAGGACAAAATAGGGATTCGTTGGTTGGCCAATTTTGGAGACAATCTTGGGACATCAAAGTGAGCACCAAGATACTCTTGCAGTTAAGAGGGTACGTGAATCGACACTCAAATCAAGGCAAGGACTATTCTTGGAGACTAAGCAAGGTGAGCATAGTCTAAGCTAGGAAGAGAGAGAAGTGCAAGAGACACACAGTGTGCAACGCAGAGAAGTGGAGTGCAAGGTGTGCATGAAGAGTGACTAAGGAAGTGTGCAGAGAAGTGCTAAGCTAGTCACCCAAGGATCCCAAGGTCCCATTGAAGCTGTGCGCGTGCCAACATAGGGTGTTCATCCCTCCCCCTTATTGGAAGCTTGGTCCAAAGTGTGCACAAGTGTAGGCTTGGAGAAGGTGGAGGTCTAGTGCAGATAAGGCCGGCAGCAACAAGACCCTTGGGTATTTGGTATTTTGTGACTAAGAACTCTATGGGATTTTTCACAGAAGCATTGGATTGTATTATGCATCACCATTGTATTTGTCTTCTTATAATCAATCGCGAGAGGCTTCCAGTGTGTATCTTTCTTCTTGTCTTTCCCTTTTCTCCTACAAACACTCAAATCCCTTCTTGTCCAAGAACCCCCCAACAAAATTTGGCATGCCCGGTGGGACTCCAAGGAGATTTGAGCATAGGAGAGGCCAAGTGCAAAGGGTAAAAGAGTTCAAGTGCCAAAAATACTACTTCATTGGACTAAGAGGTAAATATTCTTATCAAACTATCTCATACTAAGAGGGCTATGAACAGCTCATGACCGCAACACGGTCCCAAACATTGAGGGTCACGTGCAAAGCTACAAGAAGGAAGGTTGTTAGAAGATCCTCCAACCCACTTTCATCAACCTCATCAGTAACGAGCATGGTAGGTCAGGTAGACTTGGAAACCCTACTATCAAGATTAAATATAAAATTTCCTTCTTTCAAAGGCTTAGCTCACGAAGATCCGGTCGAGCATATTAGAAGGTTTTTAGCACTATGCAACACAAGAGGCTTGATGGGAAGAGAGGATGCCTTTTTGATACTCTTCCCTACCACATTAGAAGGGTTAGCAGGTCAATGGTTCAGCCAGTTTGCTGAGAACCATTTCACCACTTGGGACTTAATGAAAGATGCATTCAAACATCAGTTCCAGCATGGAAATACTACTGAGAGCATCATAGAGGAATTAGAAAACTTGAGACTAGGTCCAATTGAAAAGTTTCCAGAGTTTGTAACTAGGGCCAAGGCACTAATGGCTAAGTTGTTAGATCCTCCACATGATTTTTTAATTAAGAAATGGTTAGCTAAGCCACTTCGAGTAACCACACAATGTAAAATAAAGGAATTAGTGTTGCCAACAGCCTCCATAGATGAGTTCATCAACACAGCTACACGGCTGGAGAAAATGAAGCAACAATATGGAGCAATTTCTTCTCAACTACCCTATTCTACAGAAATGAAGGAGCCAGTAATCGAGTTAAGGAAACAGCTGGAGGGCTTAAAAAGGAATAAGCGCCATAAAGAGGTGGAGAATGCTGTTACTCAGTTGAGGAGGGAGATTGAGGCATTGAAGCTACAAAAGGAGGAGGACCCCCAAGCAGAAGAACTAGCTTAGCTGCGACAGGAGTTGCAAGAACTCAAAGGGGGTGGCATCAAGAGTGGACTATGGTGTATCATGTGCAGCAAGCAAGGTCATATAGTAAGTGAATGTCCTCTGTTAAGTGTAACTTGGTAGCTATGCAGGAAAGCTGGTCATGAGGTCCACGAATGTCAATCAAGAGGAATGCCTTCTACCAGAAAATGCCCCTCCTTGCACGAACTGTCCAGAGGCCAGAGACCACTATACTAATTGTTGTCCTAAGAACCAAGCTTCCTCATGGGGACCCCACATTCAAAATGATTTCTGTGTGGAATGAAGAAATAATAGATCAAGTCAATGTGCCGTCTCCATCTACCAGGGTGGTGCAGTTAGAAGAAATTGAATCTTTTAGAGTGTAGACAAGAAGAAAGGGGAAGGCTCAAGTAGAAATGGGTCAAGAATCAAGGATTCATGGATTGAATAAAGACAAAGAGACATCTGAAGAAAAAGCCACCACATGTGCAGATACAAGGCAAAAAGAAAATCTCATAGGTACTAGTGATCCCATTGGACATGCATTCAGCAGGGCTCATCAAGAGTTTTATAAATCAATTGGAGCCCATGCTCTTAAGGAATCAGAAGCTTCCAAACTACTCAAGTCCATGAAAAAGGAGGTCAGTATTTTTGATTTAATAAAGATGGATGGGAAATTCAGGTCAGAACTCTTGCAGATAATTCATGAGGTGTCCATAACAAGTTTAGTGGCAAAGGCTGCTGTTATGCATAAAGATAAAATTGTAGAGGAGGCACCCCTCACAGATTATAAGAGCCCTCTGCTAACAACATCTATCAAAGGTCATGAGTTTCAAGGCGTTATTGTGGATGGTGGCTCTAGCATTAACTTGATGCCTAAACATACCATGAAAAAGATTGGACTACACAACCTCGGTTAAGGCATACCAATGTACTACATGATTCGGATAAGGACACAATGTGGGTAAAGAAAGAGGGAACATAGTTGCAGCATATATTTTTAGAAGAAGGACCAGACAATCAAAGACATACCAGCATGATGTAGAGAATTGGTATTTGTATGGAAGAAGAATTGTAGGACAACCCAGAAGCAGATCTATTTATGGATTTGTGGAGAGAGGGAATAGAAATCTTTGTGCAGTTTTCTAGATCCATGATTGAAGAGAAGAATTGTCCTAATTACTTGCAGAAGTTGTGAACACCAGTACCTATGATTTGAATAGGTTGCCTTACAAATCTTTGGATTCCATGACTTGTGATGAAGCATGGTGGGGTAAAAAACCTAATCTTGATTATTTCAAAATATTTGGATGTTTGGAATATGCCTATATTCCCTCTCAATTGAGACATAAGCTAGAATGCAAGGCAAAAAAATATGTTCTTTTAGGGTATGATGATGGACAAATGGGGTACATGTTTTGGGGTCAATCCACAAAAAAAATTCTTCTTTCCAAAGATATCACATTTGAAGAACAAGGTACATGGTAAATAGTTTCAAATAATACTCATGCTAATTTTGAATAAATAACGACGACAAGGAAAGGAAAATCAAAGATGCAAGTGTGTGAAAATGTAAGTGATTATGATAATTATAGAAATGAAATGAAGATTATAGATGAAGATAGAACACGTTTTCATCTAGATCCTAATGAGGAAGAGACTTCAAGAAGTGCACATATAAGAAGGTCCTTAAGAGAAAGAAAGCAACCTATAAGTTATAGCTATGGCACTTCTTATCTTACAAGCAAAGATTATGCATACATACTGCAAATGAATGAAGATCCATTAACATATGGAGAAGCTCAAGGTAAACAAAATTGGGAAAAAGCAATGAAGGAAGAGCATGATGCTCTACTTGAGAATGATACATTTGAGTTAATACATAGACCAAAGAATCAAAAATTAATTAGATGTAGATGGGTGTATAAAGCAAGAAGATTTGTAGATGGAAAGGTGTCTAAATATAAAGTCAGACTAGTAGTCAAAAAATATACTCAAGCACAAGCTGTGAACTATCATGAAACATATAGTTGAGTGGCTATAGTTTCTTCCATTAGAACATTGATAATTATTGCATCTTGTAAAGGATAGAGGTTATCACAATTGGATGTAAAAAATACTTTTTGAAATGGATACATTGCAGATGAAGTATTCATGGAGCAACAAGAGGGATTCAAAGATCCAAATGGACCAGATTGTGTGTGTAAACTCAAAAGAGTTTTGTATGGTTTGAAGAAGGTCCCATGCTTATGAAGACCGTAGAAAATAAGCAAGTAAATGGATAATGTCAGAGAGAACTATTGTTTTATATAAATATCAAGAAGAATGAACATGGTTAGGAATAAAGAGGTTGAGATATGAATGTGCATATATTTACTTCAAAGGATCCTAATTAGTGTGCCATCGTAAGATATAACTTAGGAAATAGATAAGACAAGAATAGAGAGATTTCATTGCCATAGTAAAGATAGATGTGTCGAGGGAAGTCAATAGATTTATCGCTCATTCTAATTCTTATTTCTTTCATGATGATCACATTGATCAGAATCCTTATATATAGATCTATTCCAAGTGTAGAAAATGTTGCTGTTAAACGCTTGTGTCCTAATTCCTCACATAGTGCATGTATAGTTCATAGGAACATTCATATGTCAACTCTCTAAAGTGAAGACTAAAAAATGGTGCATCTTGTGCATTAAAGATTTTCTTGAATCTGAGTGGTGCATGTAAAGCCTTTTATGATCAAGCATTACAAATCAAAGTTGAGAGATAATGAAGCTATGGCTAAAAGCATTTTGTAAAACGGGTTATATTCCATGAGAAATTTGTATTAGAAGTAACCTATGTCAAAGTGGCCATTTCTAGGCATAACTTCTAGCCATACATTTGACCTTAATGATTACAGAGAGTTTAAGCACGTGTAATCAAGTGGTTATTGTACCTAATCACTATGGAAGGATCATACAATGGTTCTTATATACTTTGAAGATTAAAGTTTGTATCACTTAGAGATAATGAAGTTGAATCTTGAGGTGGACTACTCGAAGAAACACATAAGTTCAGAATTGAAGAAGGAGATACATTTTACTCTTAAAGTTTCAAAGATTTGAAGTGTTTGATTAAAGTCTTGTCTATAATTGATATAGAAATGTTCTTAAATCAAGGTAGGTGTGACATTAGGGATTTAGAAAGGTCTCCATCAAATACCAAGATAAACTTTGGGGACATGTTTAAGGGACCATACATAGATGCTCAAGGATTATTTTCATATGTATTAGGAAGTTTGAGAGCATACAAGTGCAATGGTGAATGTGTGTGTGTGTGTTTGCAGAAGACCTTATCATCGAGGCATAGTCAACTAGGGTCTACATTTTCTCTTATCTAGATCACCAAGAGGATTTTTGCATGTCTTACCATACCATCATATAGTATATACAAGAACCCAAAGCGGGGCTTGCAAAATGTCCTTCCACAGGGCATTGTGCTGATGCTTCATTCTACATGCACCCAATATCACTAGGAATATGATATAACTTTTACAAAGAGGCTTATAAGTTGAATTAAATATAAGAGGATACTTTATGGAAGATCCACAAAGGGCTCATGAACTCATATATATAGGAGGAAGGAAAGTAATAAAGGGAGCGACATCAATGTATAGAAGCTAAAGGACATGGAGAAACTAAACAAATGATCAAATAGCTACCAAAACTTTTCACCAAACACTTGCATAAAATCTGTGGATCTTGTCCATTTGGAAAGCTAACAAGGAATTTGTTGGTGCATTTTACACAAGCCTACATGCTTGATATATTTGATATCATCCTCATTTGTAAGTCACATGAGTAGTCATGTGAACACCTCTTGTAAAAGAGTTCATTTTTATCTCTTGTATTTGAAAAAAGAAAAAGGAAAAGGATGGCTTACCTCATGCATGATGTAAAAGCAATTTCGTGGCTCTAACTACCAAAACCCACGACTTTTTGAGCTGAGGGAATATCTCCTAACTTTGGGGATCACTTTTAGGTGGAGCCATTCGAATTCGAATTCAAAACTCCCTCCAAGAATAGCTATAAAAGGAGCAAGAAGGAAGAGGCGATTAGCAAACCTTGTATATCACCACTTCATGTCATTTTGTAGAGATTGAAGAGCTTACTCCATAGCTCTATCATTCTACTCCCATTGTGCAAAGATTCATTGCCAATGTTGTTGTAATCATATGTGAATCTATACATTTATTATCATCTACTTCTCTGTTTTGTTCTCTGCTATACTCACTCAGAGCAGTACCTTCAGAAGGTCATATCTCGCGTTTTACAGAACCTCTTTTAGTCATTTAAAGTGCGTTGGATAGCGCTTACTGTCTAGTTTTGGCATAAAAGTTTTCAAGGTCATTGGATTTATAGTTTTGGAGATATCTGCATTTTACTGCTCACTGGTCCATCTCTGTAGAGCCCCGAGAATTGTGGGGATGTTCCAGAAATTGTTGAAACTTGTTCTCAGTGCTCAGTCCATCATTTGAAGTGTTTTAGCTTGGATTGGGAAGCTTGCTAAGTCTATTTGCTATGCCCAAAAGGAATTTTTCTAATTCCTACCAGGTTGAGAGCACTGTTCATTTTTTCCAGCAGGTGTATGTCCAAAAATAGCAAGTTTTGGGAGCTAGTCATTTCGCAACTTGTCAGTCTTGACTTAAACTTTTGGGATACATGTTCCAAAGTACTTGGCTGATATTTTGGTGGATTTAGGAAGCTTAAAGGGTCTACTAATCAACTCTGAAGTCTCAGTTGGCTGGTGTGCAGCTGGTTGTAGCAACACCTACTCATCTTTGGATTGCATCCACCATCTCTCTTCACAGTGGTATCAGAGCATAGTCAAGCAACATGGGAGATGGATTTCCATCAACAATTGACAAATTGAATCGAAACAACTACCCGGCATGGTCTCTAAGAATGGAGGCTTACCTTCAAGGGAGGAATCTATATGGATTCATATCCGGAGATGAAGCAATGCCAACCATGAGGAACAAAGGGCAACCATCACATGAAGAAGTGGAAGGACTTTCGAATTGGTGTTCAAAGGATGCACTTGCAAGGTCCTATATTCTAAACTCAATCTCTGATTTTCTTTTACCTCATGTCAAGGGATGCAAGACATCAAGAGAGACCTGGAATGCACTTGCTTCTTTCTTCTCTTCCAACACTCGAGCAAGGAAGAACCGATTGTGGATGGAGTTCACAACAATGAAGAAAAGCCCGAAGCAAAATGTGACTGATTATGTCAGAAAGATGAAGGAGATTTCCGACCAACTTGGAAGCATTGGAGAGGTAATTGAAGAGGAGCAAATCATAAGACAAATCATGAATGGAATCAAAGCAGACGACAAGTGGGAGTCATTCACAACGGCCATGATTTATACATGGATATGCATGTACCCGACCTCAACACACTCATGAGCTAAGGTCATGGACAAGTCAAACTATAGGAAGAATGAAGATGAAGGTAGCTCTTTCCAAGCAAACTTTGCAGGTAGAGGAAGAGCTAGAGGGAGAGGCAGAAGTGGAAAGCAAGGCAGGGGGAGATTCCAATCATCTCAACCTTGCAACATATGTGGCTTATCTAACCATACTACTGAAGAATGTTTCAGGAACCCGAGGAACTCAAGAGGAAGAGGATTCAATAGAGGTGGCTATGGATCAAATAGAGGTAGATACAATGGAGGCTACAACAACAACAACTACTACAACAACAATTACAACAACAACAACAACTATCAAAGTGGCCATAGAGGAAGAAGAGATTACAATAACTATGCAGAGGACCAAAGTCAAGAAGATTCATTATTGATTATGAATCTATCAGCGAAGAAGGGTAAGGATGATGATCACATATTTTACATTGATTCGGGATGCTCGAACCATGTAGTAGGAAATGTGGCTTTACTTTCTGATTTGGAAGATCCTCATAACAAGCATGAAGTGCAGACAAGAGATGACACAAAGCACTCAGTGGAGATGATAGGTAATGTGAAGACATCAGATGGGAATATGAACCTCTTAAGCAAAGTCTTGTATGTCCCTACAATTACCAAAAATTTAATAAGTGTTGGACAGATTGTTGAAAAAGGATTGCAGGTTAGATTCAACCGATTTGGAGCATATGTTGAAGACCCAAGGCAAGAATTCGAAGGATTGCCAAAGGAGAAAATACAGGAAGGCTTTTCATTTTTGAAGTGGAAGATACAAAGAACATAGCTTTGTTTAGCTATGGATCTCAAACTCTAACAGAGTTGGAGATATGGCACAAAAGGCTTGCTCACATTGGTGAGAGGACACTCAAACAGATTTGCAGGGACCAAAGTGTACTTGGTTTGCCTAATATCACAAGGCAACACATGATTTATAAGTGTGAAGCTTGTCAACTCGGGAAGGCTCATAGACAACCTTTCAATAAGAAAGAATATATGTATCAAAATCCTTTGGATCTAGTGCACATGGATGTGTGGTGTCCAAGTAAGGAGCCATCTATATCACGCTCAAGATATTATGTGTCTTTCATAGATGATTGTAGCAGGTGGACCATTTTGTTTTTCATGAAGCACAAGGATGAAGTGTTTAATTGCTTTAAGAAGTATATTGCTCTTGTTGAAAATCAAACAGGTAGGACTTTGAAAAGACTCAGATCAGATGGTGGAGGAGAATACTTCTCTTGTGAATTTGATGCCTTCTTGCATGAAAGAGGCATTAAAAGGGAAGTCACTACAAGGTATACACCCGAACTCAATGGTGTAGCAGAGAGGAGGAATAGAGCTATTGTCGAAGCTACAAGGTCCATGCTCAACGAAAAGGGATTGCCGAACTACCTATGGACAGAGGCTGTGTCTACACCCACATATCTCATAAATAGACTTCCATCTAAGTCACTAGATGGAACCACTCCATATGAAGTGTGGAATGGAAGAAGACCTAGTCTAGAGCATTGCAAAATCTTTGGATGCTTAGCCTATGCTCACATTCCTTCTCAAGTAAGAGGGAAATTGGATCCGAAGGCAGAGAAGTGTGTATTCATTGGTTATGATCAAAACCAAAAAGGATATAGATTGTACAATCCTACCAATAAAGGATTTTCTGTGAGTAGAGATGTAATTTTTGATGAAAACAAATCATGGTTTGATGATGACAGGAAAGTGAAGCTGCCATATGACTTGGATGAAGATTTTCCATCACTTCAACCAAAGGAGCCAAAGCAGATTGAAGAAAGTGATTCGGAGATTGACCTAGAAGACTTGGAAAGACTAAAGGTATGGAAGAACAAAGGTAAAGCAAAGATGCAGGATGCTACATATGGACCGGAGAGCTCACATCAACCACTTAGAAGGTCTTCAAGGGAGAAGAAGAAACCAGAGAGGTTTGGTTATGATACTTCTTTGGTCACCAAGCACTCAATCTACATTGCAAAGGATTCAACCAATGAAGAACCTACCACATTTGAAGAAGCACAAAGCAAGAAAGCTTGGAGAGATGCAATGGATGAAGAAATGGAAGCCCTGAAGGAAAACGACACTTGGGAGCTTGTACCTAACAAGCCATCTATGAAGGTAATTGGATCTCGATGGATATACAAAATCAAGAGGAATCCAGATGAAAGTATAAATAGACACAAAGCAAGGTTAGTTGCTAAAGGGTTTGCTCAAACCCATGGTATTGATTATGAGGAGACTTTCTCTCCTGTTGCAAAAATGCCTACAATTAGGGTTCTGATTAGTCTTGCTGCATCTAGACATTGGAATCCTATCAACTTGATGTAAAGAATGCTTTCTTGAATGGATGGATTTCTGAGGAAGTGTATATGGCACAACCTCTTGGATATGAGGATGCACATCATCCTAACTATGTATGCAAACTAAAGAAAGCTTTGTATGGATTGAAGCAAGCTCCAAGAGCTTGGAATTTCAGATTGGTGACTTATTTGCAGGACCAAGGATTCAAAGCTAGCAAGGCGGATACCTCTTTGTTTCATAAAGAGGAATGGATCTGAAGTGATCTATTTATGTGTGTATGTTGATGATATTATTATCACAGGCAATGATCTTGAAGGAATCAAATAGGTAAAGAGTCAAATGAAGGAGGAGTTCAAAATAAGTGACCTCAGACCACTCACTTATTTTCTTGGATTGGAGTTGATCTACACAGATTCAGGTATATACATCACACAAAGGAAGTATGTCCATGACATGCTCGTCAAGTTCAAGATGGAAAATACCAAGTGTGCAGGTACACCTATGGAGCAAAATCATAAGCTTAGTGCTTATGAAGGAGAGCCAATTGAAGACATCAGAAGCTATCAAAGCTTGGTTGGAAGTTTGAACTATGCAAATCTCACAAGGGTGGATATATGCTATAGTGTTAGCATATTGAGTCAATTTATGCATAAGCCGAGAAGACCACATATGGAAGCGGCCAAGAGAGTCCTCAAGTACCTAAAGGGGACCATGAATGAAGGTTTGTTCTATTCATATACTTTAGATATTGAGCTAAAGGTCTACTCAGATGCAGATTGGGCCGGATCTAAAGATGATAGAAGAAGCACATCATGGTATATATCATTTGCAGGTTCAAAAATCATTTCTTGGTCATCGAAGAAGCAACCAACCGTGGCATTATCTTCTACCAAAGCTGAATATGGAGGTTTGGCTAATGCAACTCAAGAAATCATGTGGTTAAAGTCTTTGTACATAGATCTTGGACTTCATTCTTCAACACCTCATATTTTTGGTGACAACACAAGCTCACTACATCTAGCAGCTAATCTGGTATACCATGCTAGAACCAAGCATATTGAAGTCCACTACCATTATGTAAGGGATAAGCTATTGAGCAAGGATATTCAACTATCCTATGTCTCTACAGATATGCAATGTGCAGACATGTTGACTAAAGCTCTTGATGGTATGAAGTTAAGTAGATTCAAGTTGATGATTGGCTTGCAAGAAATCAAGGACAATTGAAGACTTATTTGGAGGCCAAGCATGTTAGGCTTGAGGGGGAGCTGTTGGTGCATTTTACCCAAGCGTACATGCTTGATATATTTGATATCATCCTCATTTGTAAGTCACATGAGTAGTCATGTGAACACCTCTTGTAAAAGAGTTCATTTTTATCTCTTGTATTTCAAAAAAGAAAAAGGAAAAGGATGGCTTACCTCATGCATGATGTAAAAGCAATTTCATGGCTCTAACTACCAAAACCCACGACTTTTTGAGCTGAGGGAATATCTCCTAACTTTGGGGATCACTTTTAGGTGGATCCATTCGAATTCGAATTCAAAACTCCCTCCAAGAATAGCTATAAAAGGAGCAAGAAGGAAGAGGCGATTAGCAAGCCTTGTACGTGACCACTTCATGCCATTTTGTAGAGATTAAAGAGCTTACTCCATAGCTCTATCATTCTACTCCCATTGTGCAAAGATTCATTGCCAATGTGGTTGTAATCATATGTGAATCTATACATTTATTATCATCTACTTCTCTGTTTTGTTCTTTGCTATACTCACTCAGAGCAGTACCTTCAGAAGGTCATATCTGGAGTTTTACGGAACCTTTTTCAGTGATTTAATGTGCTTTGGATAGCTCTTACGGTCTAGTTTCTGCATATAAATTTTCAAGGTCATTGGATTTATAGTTTAGGAGATATCTGCATTTTACTACTCACTAGTCTATCTCTACAGAGCCCCGAGAATTGTGGGGATGTTCCAAAAATTGTTGAAACTTGTTCTCAGTGCTCAGTCCATCATTTGAAGTGTTTTAACTTGGATTGGGAATCTTGCTAAGTCTTTTTGCTATGCCCAAAAGGAATTTTTCTAATTCCTACCAGGTTGAGAGCACTGTTCATTTTTTCCAGGAGGTGTATGTCCAAAAATAGCAAGTTTTGGGAGCTAGTCATTTCGCAACTTGTCTGTCTTGACTTAAACTTTTGGGATACATGTTCCAAAGTACTTGGCTGATATTTTGGTGGATTTAGGAAGCTTAAAGGGTCTACTAATCAACTCTGAAGTCTTAGTTGGCTGGTGTGAAGATGGTTGTAGCAACACCTACTCATCTTTGGATTGCATCCACCATCTCTCTTCACAAAATTTGTTGATATATTTAGGTAGTGATGTGTGTGAGCACTCTAGAACTGTCGGGGCACTTTTTTCCCTCTTTAGGAGGTTTTTTCCCCGTGGCTTGTATATATGCCTATAACCCTAATGGGTTACTTATCTTTGTACATTCTAGTGGTAATACATTCAGTATTGTGTGTTGTGCTCCAAGTTTCTACTTCTTCCTTGTGTTGTTTGCATGCTTTCGCAGACATCTAACTCCAACAATTGGTATCAGAGCAGGTCCCCGCTTCATCTAAGATGTCCTCTACACCTCTACAGTTGTAGTCTCAAAATCACATGAATTTTGGTGAGCATACTCAGGGGGTTTCAGAGATCAAAATGGCTTTGTTCTGTAGTACGGAAATCACGATCTGAGCTTGTTTCAGCCTCCGAACACACTATCATAGTGCTTGTGTAGGCTATTTCATCTTTTTGTGCCAAAGACATATATAGGTTTCAATTCCCCTATATAAGCATCTCGAAGTCTACTACAGGTTTAGTCAATGGTGATGGCTGAAAGTAATGGTGTATTTCGTATGTTGGCAGTTGAGGATAAGTTGGATGGTACGAATTACCCATTGTGGGCTTATGTGATGCATCATGTATAAGTTGCAAAAGGACCATGGAATATTGTGAAGGGTGTTGAAAGACGTCCTATTACACTTGCAAATACAGGTACTGCAAATCTAGGTGGTGGAGCTGATGGAGATGGTGTTGAAGATGGTGATATTCTACAGATTCTTGATCGTGCTACGGTTTTTGTTGCACTTACTATAGAGAAAATTCGTTGGGATGGCAGAGATGCTCTAGCACATGCATTGATATCTTGATCTATCAAACATGCCATTATTCCTCACATTTGCTCTTGCAAAACAGCTAAGGATACTTGGGATACACTTACCACATTGTACGAGGCTAGGAATGTTATGTTGCTTACCTCCAAAAACAGATGGAGAGTGAGCACTTGAATAAAGGTGATTCTATGGACAGTTTTCTGAGCAAGATTAAGGATTTGAAAGACGAGTTCATTTTTATTGATGATGTTATACGAGATAGCTCACTTGTGCAGACTGTTATGAATGGTCTTCCTGATTCATAGAAGAGTTTTGCTTCTACTCTTTATTTGATGATGAAAGGCAATCCAAATGCCTTTTCATTTGAGGAGTTAGTCTCTATTTTGTTGCAAGAAGATCAGTCTAGGCAGAATAGGTCCATCATGCATGTTGCAAATCAATCTTTCTTGGCTAGTCAGAAGGGCAAAGGTAAATGGAGCTCATCTACTAGTAAGCAAAAATCTCCAAATGCTGCACATTTGAAGAGGGAAGACAAAGATGATAAGAAATCATAAAAGTAGAATTTTTTTTGCAAATACTGTAAAGGATAATCATATCATAAAGAACTATCCAAAACTAGTTGCAAAAGAGGCAAAGCAAAAAGAGGCTGGAATGGTTGTTGCAGAGGCCTTTACACCAAAAATTGAGTATACTAATCTTGTCTAGAATGAAGAATGGGTGTTTACTATTGTGGGTAGTTTTGATCCATCTTCTTATGAGCAGTGTATATCTATAATACAATTAAATGTTTGGTCTTTTGATAGTGGGGCAACCAAACATAGTATCTCGGAGCGCAATTTCTTCACTTCACTTGAGCCTTCCCCTACGCGGAATACTTTCACATGCGCCACAAACTCCTCTAGTTGTCCTATCATTGGTACCTGGTCTTTACATGACTTGCTTCCTGACAAGAAGGCCATTGGGACTAAGTGGGTATACAAGCTGATGCATAAAACTAATGGAATAGTTGAGAGGTATAAGGCTAGGCTTGTTGCAAAGGTTATGTGAAGGAAAGAGGCATTGATTTTGATGCAACCTTTTGCACCTACTTGCCGAATGAATACTCTTTGTAGCATTTGTGCACTTGCAAGTCATCATGATTGGAATGTACATCAGTTGGACATTAAAACAACATTTTTGAATGGTGATTTGCATGAAGAAGTGTACATTTTTTAGCCTCGTGGCTTTGTGTAGAAAGGGCATGAAAACTTGGTATGTAGGTTAAAGAAGGCATTATATGGTTTAAATCAAGCACCACATGCTTGTTATGAAAAGATACATGCCTATCTAATTGCACATGGTTTTGAGAACATTCCAATTGAAAGCAGCTTATATGTAAAGTGTGCTAATGATGTGCTTCTGATCATTGTTGTGTATGTTGATGATATGCTGCTCAGTTGTCCTCATGAGAAGGATATTGCTGATTTCAAGGCTGATTTGCATGACTTATTTGAGATGTCCGATTTGGGGCATTTGCAACATTATTTGGGCATTCGGTTTATGCACGTTGATGGTGGAATGGCTTTGTGTCAAATGAAAATATTGACACATTATTGCAGCATTTTGACCTTGAAGACTGTAAACCTATTGCTACTCACATAGAGATAGGTTAACGATTGATTCTTCATGATGTTGGAGATGCATTTGATGCTTTTCTCTATCAGCAATCTATTGGATGCCTAATTTACTTATGCATTACTCAGCTAGATATTCAATTTGCTATCTCACAGATGAGTAGGTTTATGCATTGTCCAAGAGTCGAGCATTGGAAAGCGGTTAAGCACATCATTTGTTACTTGAGTGGTACTTGGCTACTTGGATTGTTTTATCCCAAGGGGGGATCACAACTGCTAGATTTGCATGCTTTTTTTTACTTTGATTGGGCTGGTTGCTTTGACACTTGTGTGTCCACGAGTGGTTTTTGCTTCATGCTTGGTAGCTCATGCATATCTTGGTTGAACAAGAAGTAGACTACTCTCGCCACTTCCAAGTGCGAGGCTGAGTATAGGGAAACCTCATAGTGACTGTTGAGTGTGTGTGGCTCAGATGCCTTATGGATGATTTGGGTGCTGGTCAATCTTTTGCCACCACCATCTTCACTGACAGCTAGAGTGCATTGGCAATTGCGAGGAACCCTATGTTCCGTGCTCACACTAAGCACATTGACGTGCATTATCATTATGTTAGGGAGAGGTTCTCTACTAGGGAGAACAACTTGGCATAGGTGCCCACACAAGAGAACATTGCAGACCTTTTCATAAAGGCTCTCCCTAGGGAGACGTTTGAAGCTTTCTACAAAGCTTTGGGTTTAATTCCTTTTGTGGATTGACTCCACATAGCTTGGCACTTCCTTATACATGGGTGCTAGCTCCTTTCTTACCGCACCACTCTCAGGGGGGATTTTTTGATATATTTAGGTAATGATGCGTGTGAACACACTAGGACTGTCGGGGCACTTTTTTCCCTCTTTAGGAGATTTATTTGCTCCGGCTTGTATATACGCCTATAACCCTAATGGGTTGCTTATCTTTGTACATTCTAATTGTAATACATTCCATATTGTGTGTTGTGCTCCAAGTTTCTCCTTCTTCCTTGTGTTGTTCACGTGCTTCTAGAGACGTCTAACTCCCAAGGAATTATTTCAAGCAAATTAGTACATCATATTCATATCAAGGTAGACATGTTTCATACATTCAAAAGGTTGAGAATTCTTATAGAGAAGGAAACAAGTATGTTCATAAAGACCCTAAGATAAAGTGGTAAGATTTGAAGAAATTCTACATGCAAGTACACACCCTAAGAAAATGGAGCCGTACAAAGGAAAAATATGAAAATTTCAAAGGTGTCCTTGTAACTCATTGGAAGAGGCTATAGTTATAATTAGTCATTTTGTGAATAGATGTTCCACATTTAAGATACTTGTTTTTTCCTCAAATGAAACATATTATTAGAGGAAGCCATAACTTTACCATCTAACAAGCTTCGTTTTTTGTCATATCAAAATGCATAAAGGAGGTAAGAGGAAAATGGGATCCAAGGGTATTGGAATGCATATTTATAGGCCTATCAAGTTATAGAAAAGTATATATATGCTACAATTATCTAGCCATGAAACTTACTAGCTTGATGGATGTTGTATTTGATGAGCTTAAACTTGGTATGCTTGATAAATGTAGCTTATAGGTTGAAGACATTGAAGAGGAAAATAGGAGGCATGGGGAAAAGCTTTAAGAATTTCTTGATTTTTGTGGACCTCAAGCATCAAGATCAACCTTATGAAATGCATTATGGAAATGCAAGGGAAACAAGGTACATTGTGAAGACTCCTTATTTGAATGTAGCCATCATAGACATAGCCTAGTGAGACATCCTCATAGTAGTGAGAATGATTAATATGAGGAGTTAGTGACTCTTTAAGTAAATGTGAAAATCAATGGAAGAAGTATCCATTTACATGAAGTGATAGAATATTATAAGGAATTTTATATCCAATTAAGAAACACATCTATGATAGCTTTGTAGATAAACCTTTTTCATACATGCATCAATTCACTAAGGATAGGGTGTGCAGTAGCTTTGAGGAAGCTTTAAAGTATACAGAGTAATATAGTCTATAGATGAAATTTTAGAATCCATGAAGGAAAACTAGCCTTGGAAACCAATGTCAAAGCAAGAAAGGATAACGATACTATCCAAAAAATGGGAATGCAAGATCAAGAGACATGCACATGGAAGCATAGTCAAATGAAATGGTAGACTCACATGGGAATCTTGTGAAGAGATGGATTTGAACTTAGAGAAGATGAAGTGGTGCTGCAAAAACTTTGCACTACACCAGCCAAATTGTTAGAGACCTCTAAATCTCCAAAGGCTTGATCTATACTGATTTAAGAACACCTCTATATGAATCATAGATCAAACTTTACACAAACGTTACCTTGATTTACAAAATCATTCACAATCACTACTTTGAGTGAAGTTTCTTCTTCGTCAAGAAGTCTGCTTCAGAGATTAACTTCATTACCTGCACATATCTTCAAATTTCTTCAATCTAATGATATAAATAACTCCATGCTACCTTTGTGCAATGATATCATCCATTAGATCTTCAAAAGAACCATTCAAACTCTGATTTCAACATTAAGATCAAAAATATGTTAGAAACTATCTTCTTGAACAAGCGACTTTGACATAGTCAACTTCTAAGGTTGATTTCTCATAGCAGAAGTCCCATTTTGCTAAATGCTTTTAGCCATAGCTTCCGTACCTTTCAACTTAGATTTTGAATTCATCAAAAACTATACACTGTGCACTGAGATCCAAGAAAAATATTGACACGAAAAAGTGTGCTACTCTGAGAGGTCTACCTGCAAACTTAACATATACATGTTCCTATTGATCATACACACAGTCTGAAAGGAATTAGACCATGGAACTTTGAACATAGCTTGATTAGATTCTAATACAGATGTGTACAAAAGATTTCCTGATCTACTTGATCAAGCTGAGAGAAATACTCGATGCTAACTCATGGAGATAACTCTCTACACATCTATCACATGAACACTTTTCTTCTAATGCCTCTCTCATCTATTTCTTTACATTATTGACTTATATACATATGATTCTAGACTCATCCCACGTCTATTACATTACTTCTTATCATTCTAGTGATCATCTATACTCCTAGTACAAGAATTCTCATCTGTAATGTACATATGTATACAAGCTACATTTATGAGATCTCTTCACTTTCTTCAATGACTTCTTTGGCTTCATTTTGTTTTCTAACTTGCTTCAAATTCTTCATAATCACCAATTAGGGATTGCTTTGCTCCAAGAGCTCCCCCTCAATCACTTATTGTGATTATGCCATTCTTCTTTTTTCCTGCCACCTCTTTGAACTTCTGTAGCTTACGTCTAGCTAAGCTTTTTGGCAACATATCTGCTACTTGATCTTTTGTTGGTGTATACAATACTTCAATCTCTTTGTCAAGTACCTTTTCTCTCAAGAAATGATACTAAATCTCTATATGTTTAGTCCTAGCATGAAAAATAGGATTAGCTACCAAATATAATGAACTTGTGTTGCCTCCAAAAATAATTGGAGTACTCTGATCAGTTCCAAAACTTTTCAATAAGGTCTTCAAACCATATCACTTCTTTTGTAGCCTCTACTATTTCTTTATACTTAGCTTCTATGGATGACAAAGCAACTACATGTTGCTTCTTTGAGCACCAAGCAACTAACTTATCTCCAATATAACAGAGATAACCATGAGTAGACCTTCTATCATCTCAATTACCTACCCAATCTGCATCACTAAACACTTGGATTCTTGTGTGAGAAGTAAAACCCTAATACAAACCTTCACTCAAAGTTCCCTTGATATATCTGAGTACCCTTTGAGCTGCAATCCAATGAGTTTTCTTTGGACAATGCATAAATTGTGATAAGACACCCACTGCATATGATAGGTCTGGTATGGTCAAGGTAGCATAAATCAAAATACCTACCAAAATCTGATATTTCTTCATGTCATTAAATTCTTCTCCTCCATATTTGCTCAATTTATGATTTACCTCCAATGGTGTGGCTGAAGACTTGCAATCTTCCATGTTGAAGTTGACCAAAAGATTCTTCAAGTATCTCTCTTGTGTAACATATACTCCATGTTGAATATACACAATCTGCATTCCTAAGAAATAAGACAAGTTTCCCAAATCACTTATCTTAAACTCCTTTTCTACTTGCCTCTTAAGATCCTTGATTCCTTGAGCATTTATACCTGTGACAATAATATCATCAACATAAATACACATATATATGAACCCATCTTTACTTGCCTTCACTAGCAAGTTACTATCTGCTTTCGAAGCTCAATATCCACATTCATTTAAGAACTTAACAAGCCTGTAATTCCATGCTCTTAGGGCCTGCTTCAAACCATACAAAGCTCTCTTGAGCTTACATACATAATCTGATCCAATTGAATCCATGAGACCCTCTGGTTGCTCCATGTACACCTCATCTGCAATATATCCATTCAGAAATGCATTCTTCACATCTAATTGTGACAACTTCCATCCTTTACAAGCAGCAATAGAAATTTAGGTTCTAATTGTAGACATCTTAGCAACTCAACTAAAGGTTTCATCATAATCTACCCCATAAGTTTGGGCATAACCTTTAACCACAAGTCTAGCTTTGTATCTAGACACCTCATCATTTGCAAAGCTCTTTGTCTTATACACCCACTTACATCCAATTACCTTCTAGTTCTTTGGTCTTGGCACCAATTCCCATGTCTCATTCTCAAGTAGAGCATCATAATCTTCTTGCATGGCCTTCTCCCAATTTTGCTTCCCTTTAG
Source organism: Ceratopteris richardii (assembly GCA_020310875.1). Classification (NCBI taxonomy): domain Eukaryota; kingdom Viridiplantae; phylum Streptophyta; class Polypodiopsida; order Polypodiales; family Pteridaceae; genus Ceratopteris; species Ceratopteris richardii. The sequence goes on along the minus strand of CM035412.1, from coordinate 56,657,363 downwards.
CTTCTTCATATGTAGTTGGATCTTCTTCTATCTTCACAATATAAGCATAATCTTTTGTTGTTAAGAAAGATTTATCATACCTATACCTGATAGGTTCTTTTCTTTCTCTCAAAGATCTTCTAACCTCTGCACTTCTTGAAGTCTGAGCCACATTTGATTCTAGATCAAATCTTATCCCTTAATGTCCTGCTCAAAAGTTAACATGTGTCCTAGCAATTGATTAAGATTAGGAGTAAAGTGATCTAATGAAATTCTATGGACAATATGAAAGGTTTCCATATCTTATCTCCTCTTAGACTTGTAAGTATATGTCTTACCAACTTATCTTCTTCAATATCTTCATCTACTGCTCCCAAGCTATCTACAATATCCTTCATTCTTGCCACATGATCAGAAATTGATTATGAACTCTTCTTCTTGAAGGTTTTGAACTCAGCCCATAATGATGACTCCCTTGACTTAGTTGTATTTGGAAAATTCTCTTCCAAAGCATTCCACACATCTATTGCACTTTCTAATCCTCTATTATGAGGTAGAAGATAATCATTTACAGCCATGTAAATGATGCTCCTAGCTTGCGCATCCTTCTTCATCCAGTTCTTGAAATATGGAAGTTCTTCCCTAGTTGGAACACTAGGATCTTCAAACTTAGGATTTTCTTCTTCTCTTGTGATGAATGCCATCAATTCTTTGCTCATGAGGTGTGCCTCCATCCTCATGGACTAAGCACGATAGTTCTCCCTATCTAGCTTATCAATCTACAAGCTTTCTCCCATCTTTGATCTTTTTCTTCTACAATATTAGGTCGAATGAATATACTTTGTACCTTTAATGTCAAGCTTCAGTATTTCAGATCCTTTCGAGCTCAGTCTTTACACTTTTTTAGGTTGTCTTCAAAACTTTGATCTTTTCCACCTTCAATTTGAAGAGACTCCAATGTTTGCAACAATCGGGACTTCAAATACTCTTTCTTTCACTTTATATTGCACCTCTTGCTCTAATACCACTATTGGAGACCTCTAAATCTTCATAGACCAAAATGTACAAAAATTTTACCTTGATTTACAAAATCATTAACAATCAGTTCTTTGAGTGAAGTTTCTTCTTCTTCAAGAAGTCTGCTTTAGAGATTAACTTCATTACCAGCACATATCTTCAAATTTCTTCAATATAATGATATACATAACTCCATGCTACCTTTGTGCAGTCATATCATCCATTAGATCTTCAAAAGAATCATTAAAACTCTGATTTGATCATTAAGATAAAAAATATGTCACAAACTGTCTTCCTGAACAAGCGAGTTTGACATAGTCATCTTCTAAGGTTGATTTCTCAAAGCATAAGTCCCATTTTTCTAAACGCTTTTAGCCATAGCTTCCTTACCTTCCAGCTTTGGTTTTGAATGCTGATTCATAAAAAAATTTATACTGTGCATTGAGATCCTAGCAAAACATTGACACGAAAAAGTGCGCTACTCTGAGAGGTCTACCTGCAAACTTTACATATACATGTTCCTATTGATCATACACACAGCCTAAAACTTATTTCTCGAATTAGACCATGAAACTTTGAACATAGCTTGATTAGCTTCTAGATTAGATGTGTAAAAATGATCAAGATGAGAGAAATAAGAGAAAGACTCGACGCTAACTCATGGAGATAACTCTCTACACATCTATCACATGAACACTTTTCTTCTAATGACTCTCTCATCTATTTATTTACATTATTTACTTATATAAATATGATTCTAGACTCATCCCGTGTCTATTACATTACTTCTTATCATTCTAATGAGCATCTATACTCATATAACAAGAATTTTCATCTGTAATGTACATATGTATACAAGCTTCATTTATGAGATCTCTTCACTTTCTTCAATGCCTCCTTTGGCTTCATTTTGTTTTCTAACTTGCTTGCATGTATTAGACACACTGTATACCTTGGAAGATCACTCTTAGAAAGATGAATCAAAACTGATAAGTTCGAGTAGATTCAATAACAAAAAACTTGCTATTTATGTTCATACATGTGTCTTGTGTTTTAAACAATTCTCTAGCCACAGAAAGAATTGACTTGATTCCTTTTGGGGAACTCTTAGTAACTTAGTAAGCTAACAAACATGAGTGATTTCATAGAGAATGATGGACTACAGAAAGAGAAAAGTGTTTATCAAGTTATAGCACCACCTCGATTTTCAGGGGCTGTAGCAGTACTCAAACTAGGGAGGTGAGAAATATTAAATTCTCAAGATTTTAAGATGCAATGCTTATGAACGTTTGTACGAATACACAAGTCAATATGCAAATTCTATCAAGCTTTGAATCATGGAAAAGGATGAACTACACACTAAGAACAAGCTCTGAGAAAATGACTCTTCTGATGGAGAGCTGACAGAGAAGTAAAGTACGAAGAGATGTAGTCGACTTCAAATTAACATATCTCAAGATTGAAAATGCCAACTCCAATGAGACGTTTTGAGTATATAGTAGAATTAAGCAGAAAATTTTATCAACTTAAATCACTAAAAATGATGGACCATGGTCAGAGAAATCATCTTCTCAAACTCACTAAAGAAAGTATGAAATATGGTAGTGAGCAGTATACTCACAAAAGCATGAAGATATGAACTCAAATAATCATGAAAATGAATGTATGTTGATTGTAAAGTACAATGGACTTACTTGTACATATGTTTGCCTTGAAACCACACTTTTATATGACATAAAGCTTTGCTCACGGAGGTGTAAAACCACATCTAAAGAGCTATGTATATATAGTGATCTTTGGAGCCAAGATTTGAATTTGAATCTTGCTCAGCTAAAACAAATCTCCTATCTTTTTGTGATTGATTGATTATCCAACCACTTCTATCACGAATTAGTGGCTTCTATTTCCTTTTTTCATCAAGTGGACTCAACTACTTTAGATAGTTTTACTTTTACATCAAGTAAAGGCTTCAAAAATTACAAGAGATAGTTCACAAGTGAACTCATAGATTGTCTTCACTTTAAAGCTTCTCCTATGACCTTGTCAGACTTAAGCCAATCCTTAGGCTTGTCATAGACTTGCTCCAATAGCTCCCCCTCAAGCCAAGTATGCTTGAGGTCTTCAATATTCAAGAATTACTTGTATTCCAATCATAGCATTGAATTTTCAAAGCTTTGTACCATCCAATACTTTGGTTGGAATATCTACACATTGTTGATGAGTGGACACATAAGGTAACTGAATTTCCTAGCTCACAATGTTCTCTCTCACATAATGATAATGTACTTCAATATGTTTAGTCCTTGCATGGAAAATTGGATTGGCAGCCAGGTGAATGTCACCAAAAATATTTGGAGTTCCAACCTCCAATCCAAGATCAATGAGTAGTGTCTTCGTCCACATTGCTTCTTGAGTAGCTATGGAAAGACCTATGTATTAAGCTTCAGTGGAAGAGAGTGCAATTTCGGGTTGCTTCTATCCTAAGGTGCTCCTTGTGTCTTCCTTGGAGCCAGCCCAATCTGCATTAGAGAACAATTTCAAACTTAATTCACATACATAAGAGTAATATAACCCTTCATTCATGGTCCCTTTGAGATATCTGAGAATCCATTTGGTAGCCTCCATGTGAGGTTTCCTCGGTGTGTGCATAAATTGACTATGCACACTCACATTATAACATATATCTACCCTTGTCAATGTGGCATAGCTCAAAATACCCACAATGCTTTGATAACTTGTCACATCTTCTATGAGTTCAACTTCTTGTGAGCTCAATTTATTATAAACCTCCATTGGATTACCTGCAATCCTGCAATCTTGGATCTTGAATTTCGCCAACATTTCCTTAATGTACTTTCTTTGATTGAGAAACAAACCATGATCTTTATAGAAACCTTCCAATCCTAGGAAGTAGGTAAGTGAACCCAAATCTCTTATTTTGAATTCTTCTCTCATCTATTCTTTGATTCTCTTCATGCCATCTGTATCATTTCCTGTAAGTATAATATCATCTACATACACACATAAATAGATTACTTCAGAATTACTCCTTTTTATAAATTGTGATGGATCTACCTTGCTAGGTTGAAATCCTTTGTCTTGCAATAATGAGACAACCCTATGATTCCAAGCCCTTGGGGCTTGTTTGAGTCCATATAAATCTTTATTAAGTTTACACACATAAGCAAGATGTATGTGATTCTCAAACCAGGTGGTTGTGCCATATATACCTCTTCTATTATTTATCCATTAAGAAATGCATTTTTAACATCGAATTGAACTATCTTCCAATTCTTAGAGGAGGCTATACTAAGCAAAACCCTAATTGTAGGCATCTTTGCCATAGGAGAGAAGGTCTCCTCAAAATCAATTCCCTAAGTTTTTGCAAAGCCTTTTTCCACAAGCCTTGCCTTATACCTATTAATGGATCCATTTGAGTTCTTCTTCAATTTGTAAATCCACCTAGAGCCTATCACTTTCATTCATGGAGACTTGGGAACCAACTCCCAAGTGTTATTCTCCTCGAGAGCTTCAATTTCTTCTTCCATTGCATGCCTCCATTCTGATTTCTTCTTTGCTTCCTCAAATGTTGGAGGTTCCTATTGATTTATGTCATGTGCTAGATAGATTGAATGTTTAGTGACTAGAGAAGTATCAAACATGTACCTTTCTAGTTTCCTTTTCTTCCTCATAGACCTTCTTAGGCCATGATGTGATGATTTTGCCTCTTGTCCAAGTTCTTGCATTTTTGCTTTACCTTTATATTTCCACATTTTGAGTTTTTCATACTCAGTTGCTTCATCATCTTATGAGGTATCTTGATCTTCAACTTTAGAAGGATTATCCTTTACAAGTTTTGGAAAATCTTCTTCAAGATCATAAGGTAAGTTGACCATTCTACATGAATCTTCATACAAAGAACTATTTGTTGGTGCATTTCAAGCCTTCACACATTGGCTTGAAACCTTGGAAGATTAGCTTGGAACCATTGAAGGATATCCTCAATTGAAGCAAGGACCATAAGAACTTATGCTTATAAGTTCTTACCTTTTTACTCATTGTAAAGAGTCTATATGACTTGGCATTTACATATAATCACTTTAATCACCTACCTGCTTGATTGTATTCGTGGAAAAGTAGATGGCTTAGTGGAGAGAATATCTCCCTACTTTTAGTAGAGATATTCTAGGGAGCCTACATTTTAATTTCAAATTCAAATGATCATTCAACTCATATAAAGTGAAGAGGAAAAACTCGCGGGTGTGTCACTCACTTTAGCTCACTCCCCGAGGCATTCTACTGTTGTAACTGTGTGTGTGTTAGTGCTACTCCATAGCCTACATCACCACACCTCAATTAGCTATGCTTGTCATGCTAATGAGCTTGTATAATCATATCAATCAATAGATATATACACATTCATCATATCTGGTTCTCTGTGTTTTCTACTTCGAGTCTGTCAACTTCCCAGGAGCATTTCGCAGTGCTCACTGAACCAAATCAAGAGTTTAATAGCTCGTTGGAACCAGCTCAAGGTCTTCTACAAGCATACAAAATTTCAGAAGATTTCATTCAGCCATTTTGGAGAAATCGGCTTCGAAGTCACCTCTAGTCTATCTCTGCAACTCTCCTAAGAAGTCGGGGGTAATCATAGTTTTGCTAAATCAATTTCTCTGGATGTGGTTTATCATTTCTTCTCATTCCACTTGCAAATGGTAGCTTATTAAGGTACTTTAATACTCCCAAAAGGAATTGTTTCAATTGCAAGTGTGCTGGTCACACTGAGCATAACACTGAGCAGGTATCATTACAGAAATAACAAGTTTTCTAGAAGTGCAAGTTGTCTGTTTTGATTTGGTCATTACACAAATCATTTGCAAAGCACATATATGCTTTCTTGGTATCATTTGAAAGCTCAAGGTGTGTACTAAGCATTTTTGGAATCAAAGGAGGGCTGGTGTGAAGCAGGTATAGCAGCACCAACTCATTTCTTGAGTGCATCCAACCATCACTCCCAACAGTGGTATCAGAGCAAATAAGGTAAACATGGGTGATGGTTTCCCTTCATTCATTGAAAAATTGGACAGGAACAATTACCAGGCTTGGTCATTGAGAATGAAGACATATCTACAAGGCAGAAGCTTATTTGGATACATATCAGGAGATGAGGAATTGCCCTCATTCAAAACTAGAGGACTACCCACCAAGGATGAACATGAGAGGCTCAACCAATGGTGTGCAAAAGATGCTTTGGCAAGGTCTTATCTCTTAAACTCTATATCTGATTTTCTTTTACCTCATGTAAGGAATTGTAAGACTTCCCAAGAGACTTGGGAAACCTTGTCAAACTACTTTTCTTCCAACACAAGGGCCAGGAAGAATCAACTGTGGATTGAATTCACAACCCTTAGGGAGCAGCCCAAGCAATCAGTCTCAGAGTATGTGACAAAGATCAAAGATGTGGCAGACCAATTAGCAAGCATTGGAGAGGAGATTGAAGAGGAGCAAATAGTCAGGCAAGTAACAAATGGACTCAAGGCAGATGATAAGTGGGAAAGTTTCACCACTGCAATGGACCTCTATATGGACATGCATACTCCAGATCTCACAACACTTATGGGCCAACTATTTACACATGAAGCAAAGTTTACAAAGGCAGGAGATCAATCAAAAGGTAATAACCCCTCTGCTCTCTATACTGATAAGAAAGTTAAAGATAAAGGTAAAGGGAAGAAACAGGATGAAGAAGGCTCTACCTCCCAAGCAAATTATGCAGGGAGAGGTAGATCATCTAGAGGAAGAGGCAGAGGAGGTAAGTCAGGTAGGGGGAGACTCTACAACTCATCACCATGCAACATTTGTGGATTGTCTAATCATACCACAGATGAATGCTACAAGAATTACAAGAATCAGAGAGGAAGAGGCTACTCAAGAGGTGCATACTCTCAAGGAAGAGGCAGATTCAACCAACATCAAAGCTACAATGGATACAACAATCAATACAACAACAACTACAATCACAACCACAATGGTAACTACCAAGGTGGATTCAGAAACAGAAGAGACTACAACAATTACACTGAGGAGCAAGATGACTCCCTATTGATCATGAATATGACCTCCAAGGCAGGTACAAATGATGATCATTTATTTTATATTGACTCAGGATGTTCTAACCATGTAGCTGGCAATGTGGCACTACTTTCTGATTTGGAAGAGCCCAAGGGCAAACATCAGGTACAAACAGGTGATGACACTAAACATTCTGTTGTTAAGATTGGAAATGTGAAGACATGTGATGGAAACCAGAATCTATTGAGTAGGGTACTCTATGTACCAACCATCACCAAGAATCTAATGAGTGTTGGTCAGATTGTGGAGAAAGGTTTGCAGGTCAGATTCACACAACATGGAGCATATGTGGAGGACCCAAGACATGGATTCAGAAGGATAGCCAAAGGGGAGAAATCAGGTAGATTATTTACTTTTGAGCTAGAAGACACCAAGAACATTGCTTTGTATAATTACAAGGATCAGACACTTTCAGAGTTAGAAATATGGCACAAGAGATTAGGGCACATAGGTGAAAGAACCATAAAGCAAATGTGCAGGGATCAATGTGTGCTTGGGATACCTAATGTGTCCAAGCAACACATGATTTACAAGTGTGGATCATGTCAATTTGGTAAGTCTCATAGGTTACCCTATTCAAGGAAAGGTTTCATGCATGAAGACTACCTAGATTTGGTACACACAGATGTTTGGGGACCTAGCAAGGACCCTTCTATTTCAGGTTCAAGGTATTATGTGTCCTTCATTGATGATTATAGCAGATGGACCATTTTATACTTTATGAAGCATAAAGATGAAGTGTTTAATTGTTTCAAGAGATATCTTGCACTTGTTGAAAATCAAACAGGAAGAAGCTTGAAGAGGCTAAGGTCAGATGGTGGAGGAGAGTACTTCTCCAATGAGTTTGAAGATTTCTTGCAGGAAAGAGGCATCAAAAGGGAGATCACTACAAGGTACTCACCTGAACAAAATGGGGTAGCTGAAAGAAGGAATAGACTCATAGTAGAAACAGCTAGGTCTATGCTTAATGAAAAGAAGTTGCCAAATTATCTTTGGGCAGAGAGTGTATCCACTGCCACCTATCTCATAAACAGGTTGCCATCCAAATCACTTGATGGCATGACACCATATGAAGCTTGGCATGGTAAGAGACCCTCTCTGGATCATTGTAAAATCTTTGGTTGTGTAGCATATGTGCATATTCCCTCACAGGTAAGGGGAAAGCTAGATCCCAAGGCTGAAAAATGTATCTTCATTGGTTATGATTTGAACCAAAAGGGATACAGATTCTACAACCCAACAAACAAAGGCTTCAAGGTAAGCAGAGATGTCATCTTTGATGAGAATGACTCATGGCATGAGAATGAATGCAGGAAGGTTAGTCTACCCTATGACATGGAAGAGGATTTCCCAAAGCTCACCAAGGAGGAATCAATTCAGAAAGAAGATTCAAGCTCAGATGATGATGATACAATAAATCTTGAGGAGTTCAAGGCTTGGAAGTCCAAAGGGAAGATAAAGATGAAGCAACTAGAAGATAAACCAGAATCCTCAACTCAAGCAATGAGGAGATCTCAGAGAGAAAAGAAGAAGCCTATCAGATTTGGGTATGACACATCACTTGTAACTAAACATTCTGTATATCTTGCAAAGGACTTGTTGAATGAAGAACCAGGTACCTATGAAGAAGCAATTACCAAACCAGAATGGAAAGAAGCCATGGATGAAGAGATGGAAGCTCTCAAGGAAAGTGATACTTGGGACTTGGTACCCAAGAAAGACTCTATGAAGGTAATAGGATCCAGATGGATCTACAAACTAAAGAAGAATTCAGATGGAACAATAAACAGGTACAAAGCTAGGTTGGTAGCCAAGGGTTTTGCACAAACCCAAGGCATTGATTATGAGGAGACATTTTCTCCTGTGGCTAAGATGCCAACTATCAGAATATTGGTGAGTGTAGCTGCATCCAAAAATTGGATCATGTACCAATTAGATGTCAAGAATGCTTTCTTGAATGGATGGATATCTGAAGAAGTCTACATGTCACAACCACCTGGCTATGAAGACCCCAAGAAGGTAAATTATGTTTGTAAATTGAAGAAGGCTCTATATGGTTTGAAGCAGGCACCTAGAGCATGGAATTATAGGTTGACAACCTACCTCCTAGACCAAGGATTTGTGATGAGTAAAGCAGACACTTCTCTATTCATAAAGAGAAGTAGTACAGAGGTAATCTACTTGTGTGTTTATGTTGATGACATCATCATTTCAGGCAATGATGTCAATGGAATTAGACACATCAAAGGACAGATGATGAAAGAATTCAAGATTAGTGATCTTGGATTATTGAAGTACTTCTTAGGTCTTGAGTTAGTCTACACCAACTCAGGTATATATATCACTCAAAAGAAGTATGTGCAGGATATGGTCAAGAAGTTTGGCTTGCAGGATGCTAAAGTATCTACTACTCCAATGGAGGTCAACCTAAAGCTAAGTGCTCATGAAGGAGAAGAAGTCCAAGACATCACAAGGTATCAAAGTATGGTAGGTAGTTTGAACTATGCTACCTTGACAAGAATTGACATAGCATATGGAGTTAGTGTGTTTAGTCAATTCATGCACAAACCAAGGGTACCTCACCTAGAGGCAGCAAAGAAGATCTTGAAATATCTGAAGGGAACTCAAAGTCATGGTTTGTACTTTTCTTATACATCAGATATTGATATTAAAGTGTATTCAGATGCAGATTGGGCAAGATGCAAGGATGATAGGAGGAGCACATCAGGTTACATTTGTTTTACAGGAGATAAGCCTATTTCTTGGTCAGCCAAGAAACAACCTACAATGGCCTTGTCATCCACTGAAGCAGAGTATAGAGGGCTTGCCAATGCCACTCAAGAAGCTATCTGGTTGAAGCTTCTATATACAGAGTTAGGTCTATACACTAGACCTCCCATTATTTTTGGAGATAACACTAGCTCTCTTCACCTTGCAGCCAACCCAATATATCATGCCAGAACCAAACACATAGATGTTCACTACCACTATGTGAGAGAGAAGTTGCTTAGTAAAGACATTCAATTGACATATGTATCTACAAATATGCAATGTGCAGATTTACTTACAAAGGCATTGGATGGAAACAAGTTATGCAGATTCAAATCCATGATAGGATTGCAGGATGTGATTGAAGACTAAAGATGAAGAAGATGAAGACTTAAGCCAAAGTGTTTGGCTTGAGGGGGAGCTGTTGGTGCATTTCAAGCCTTCACACATTGGCTTGAAACCTTGGAAGATTAGCTTGGAACCATTGAAGGATATCCTCAATTGAAGCAAGGACCATAAGAACTTATGCTTATAAGTTCTTACCTTTTTACTCATTGTAAAGAGTCTATATGACTTGGCATTTACATATAATCACTTTAATCACCTACCTGCTTGATTGTATTCGTGGAAAAGTAGATGGCTTAGTGGAGAGAATATCTCCCTACTTTTAGTAGAGATATTCTAGGGAGCCTACATTTGAATTTCAAATTCAAATGATCATTCAACTCATATAAAAGTGAAGAGGAAAAACTCGCGGGTGTGTCACTCACTTTAGCTCACTCCCCGAGGCATTCTACTGTTGTAACTGTGTGTGTGTTAGTGCTACTCCATAGCCTACATCACCACACCTCAATTAGCTATGCTTGTCATGCTAATGAGCTTGTATAATCATATCAATCAATAGATATATACACATTCATCATATCTGGTTCTCTGTGTTTTCTACTTCAAGTCTGTCAACTTCCCAGGAGCATTTCTCAGTGCTCACTGAACCAAATCAAGGCTTTAATAGCTCGTTGGAACCAGCTCAAGGTCTTCTACAAGCATACAAAATTTCAGAAGATTTCATTCAGCCATTTTCGAGAAATCGGCTTCGAAGTCACCTCTGGTCTATCTCTGCAACTCTCCTAAAAAGTCGGGGGTAATCATAGTTTTGCTAAATCAATTTCTCTGGATGTGGTTTATCATTTCTTCTCATTCCACTTGCAAATGGTAGCTTATTAAGGTACTTTAATACTCCCAAAAGGAATTGTTTCAATTGCAAGTGTGCTGGTCACACTGAGCATAACACTGAGCAGGTATCATTACAGAAATAGCAAGTTTTCTAGAAGTGCAAGTTGTCTGTTTTGATTTGGTCATTACACAAATCATTTGCAAAGAACATATATGCTTTCTTGGTATCATTTGAAAGCTCAAGGTGTGTACTAAGCATTTCTGGAATCAAAGGAGGGCTGGTGTGAAGCAAGTATAGCAGCACCAACTCATTTCTTGAGTGCATCCAACCATCACTCCCAACACTATTCTCATCAAATACTACATCTCTACTCACCAAGAATCCTTTGGTTGTTGGGTTGTATAATATGTAGCCCTTCTGATTGTTGCCATATCCAATGATTACACACCTTTTTGCTTTGGTATCCATCTTCCCTCTAACCTATTAAGGAACATGAGCATAAGCAGTACATCCAAAAATCTTACAATGATCCAAGCTTGGTGATCTTCCATTCCAAGCCTCATATGGTGTCATGCCATCAAGTGATTTTGAAGGTAACCTATTAATCAAATAAGTGGTTGTGGATATAGCCTGAGCCCATAAGTAATTAGGTAAGTGCTTCTCATTTAGCATAGACCTTGGAGCTTAAACAATTGTCCTATTCCTTCTTTCTGCCACTCCATTTTGCTCAGGAGTGTACCTTGTAGTGATCTCTTTTTTTATTCCTCTTTCTTGAATAAAGGAATCAATTTCATGGGAGAAGTACTCTCCCCCTCCATCTGACCTTAGCTTTTTTAATGCCTTACCTGTTTGATGCTCTATAAGAGCCAAATATCATTTGAAGCATGAAAATACTTCATCTTTGTGTTTCATAAAGTATAATATAGTCCACCTATTGCAATCATCAATGAAGGAGACATAATACCTTGATCAAGATATTGAAGCATCCTTGCTAGGTCCCCATACATCTGTATGAATCAAATCCAAGAGATCTCCATGTGTTTATCCTTTCTTCATGAATGGTAACCTGTGAGACTTTCCAAATTGACATGAAGTACACTTATAAATCATGTGCTGTTTTGACAAGTTAGGGAGTCCAAGTACACTTTGGTCCCTGCAAATTTGCTTTAATGATCTCTGACCAATATGTGCTAACCTTTTGTGCCATACTTCCAATTCTATTAGTGTCAAACTACCATAGTTAACTAGAGCAATGTTTCTAGTGTCTTGTAATTCAAATGTGAACAATCTACGTGTCTTTTCACCCTTTGCAATTCTCTTGAATCCTTGACTTGGATCTTCAGCAAATGCTCCTCCTTTTGTGGGCCTAACCTATAGGAATTTTTCCACAATATGTGCTACACTTATCAAATTCTTTGTGATGGTAGGGACATAGAGTACCTTGCTAAGTAGGTTGATGTTTCCATGAAGTGCTTTCACATTTCCTATCTTTTCCACCAAATGTCTTGTATCATCTCCTATCTGCGCTTCATGCTTGCTCCTTGGATCTTCTAAATCTGATAAGAGTGCCACATTTCGTGCCACATGATTGGAGCAACCTCAATCTATGTAGAAAACATGCTCATCATATTTACCTTGTGGCATGGCCATATTCATGATTAGCAATGAATCCTCTTGATTTGAGTCTTTTGTGTAGTTATTGAAGTCTCTTCTTCCCCTATTGCCTCCTTGATAGTTTGGATGGTTGTAATTGTTATGGTTGCCATGGTAATTGTTGGACCTTCCTCTTAAGTAACCATAACTTCCTCTATTGTAGTCTCTGCATCTTTGATTCATGGAATTCCTAAAGCAATTTTCACTTGTATGATTAGTTAATCAACAAATAGAGCATGAATTAGAGTCTTGGGATCTTCCCCTTCCTTGCTTTCCTCCTCTGCCTCTAGCTCCACCATGTCTTTCTCTACCTGCATAGTTAGCTTAATGTGTACCTGCTTCATCATCCACTTTCTTTCCTCTTCATTTGTTTTCTTTGGACTTTCCTTTATCAGTACACAAGGCAGAAGATTGATTACCTTTAGACCTTTCTGCATTCTTGATAAGCTTGGCCTCTTGAGTAAGTATTTGTCCTATGAGTGTATTGAAATCTGGTATATGCATATCCATGTATAGATCCATAGTTGTGGTGAATGCTTCCCACTTGTCATCTACCTTCAAGCCATTGAGGACATGCCTTACAATTTTCTCTTCCTCTATTACCTCTTCAATGCTTCCCAATTGATCTGCTATATCCTTGAGCTTTGTGACAAAATCAGTCACATTTTATTTGGGAGCTTTCTTGAGAGTTGTGGTCTAGCCATAGTTGATGCTTCCTAGCCTTTGTACTTGAAGAGAAGAAGTGTTCAAGTGCATTCCACACTTCGTGAGATGTTTTAAAACTTCTGATGTGAGGAAACAAAAAATCCGAGATAGAGTTGAGGAGATAAGACCTTGCAAGTGCATCCTTGGAGCACCATGTGCTCAATCTTTCTTGCTCTTCTTGTGTTGGTTGACATTTGTTCCTAAAACTTGGCATAACTTCATTTCTAGCTACATAACCATATAAATTCCTACCTTAAAGATAAGCTTCTGTCCTTAATGACCAGGCTAAGTAGTTATCTCTATCCAATTTGTCAATTGATGAAGGAAATGGATCTGCCATGTTGTCCAACCTTGCTTTGATACCACTATGAAGAGATGGATTTTAACTTGGAGAAGATGAAGTGGTGTTGCAAAACCTTTGCATTACACCAAACAAATAAACTCCATGGATATGTAGTGGGCCCTTAGGATGTATTAGGCACTTGGAAGATCACTCTCAAAAAGATGAATCAAAACAAATAAGTTGGAGTAGATTCAAGAAAAAAACAAGTTGGATTGATTATGATAAGGCCTTTAGCTCTCTCGCTAAGATGATACATTGAGAGCCATAATTTGAATAGCCTCAACTGTTGGAGTTAGACATGTGCAGAAGCACACGAACAACACAAGGAGGAAGAAGAAGTTTGAAGCTCAACACACAATACTGAATGAATTACTACAGAATGTACAAAGATAAGTAGCCCATTAGAAGCAATAGGCATATATACAAGATGGGGGAAAAAAACCTCCTAAAGGTGGAAAAAAGTGCCCTGGCGGTCCTTATGTGTTCACACACATCACTACCTAAATATATCAGCAAATCACCCTAGGGAGTGATGCGGTGAACAAGGAGCTGGCACTCATGTATAAGGAAGTGCCAAACTACGTGGAATCAATCCACAAAAGGAAGTAAGCCCAAAGCTTTGCGGAAAGCTTCAAACTTCTCCCTAGGAAGAGCCTTCGTGAAAAGGTCTACAATGTTCTCCTGCATGGGCACATATGTCAAGCTGATTTCCCTAGTAGAGAACCTCTCCATAATATCATGATAATGCACCTCAATGTGCTTAGTGTGAGCCTGGAACACAGGGTTCCTTGCAACTACCAATGCCCTCTGAATGTTAGTGAAGATGGTGGTGGCAAAAGACTGACCAACACCCAAATCAGTCATAAGGCGTCTGACCCACACACACTCAATAGTAGCTGTGAACGTTGCCCTATACTCATCCTCACAACTGGAAGTGGGCACAATAGGCTGCTTCTTGCTCAACCAACATATATATGAGCTACCAAGCATGAAGAAAAAGCCACTAGTGGACACACGAGTGTCATAGCAACCAACCGAGTCAGAGTCAGAAAAAGCATGCAAATCTGGCGGTAGTGATCCCCCCTTGGGATAAAACAACCCAAGTAGCCGAGTACCACTCAAGTAGCGAAAGATGCATTTAATTGTCTGCCAATGCTTGACACCTGGGCAATGCATAAACCTGCTCATGTGTAAGACAGCAAACCATGTGCAATTAGATAGGCATGTATCTTTTCATACCAAGCACGTGGTGCTTGCTTTAAGCCATATAATGCCTTCTTTAACCTGCACACCTAGTTCTCATGCCCTTTGTGCACAAAGCCACGGAGCTAAAAAACATACACTTCTTCATGCAAGTCACCATTTAGAAATGCTATTTTGATATCCAATTGATGTACATTCCAACCATAATGAGCTGCAAGTGCACAAATGCTACAAACTGTAGTCATTTGGCAAGTAGGTGCAAAGGTTTCATCAAAATCAATGCCTCTTTCTTGTGCATAACCCTTTGCAACAAGCCTAGCCTTCCACCTATCAACTGTACCATCAAGCTTACACTTCAACTTGTATACCCACTTAGTCCCAATGGCCTTCTTGCTAGGAGGCAAGTCACATAAAGACCAAGTACCATTATTCATTATTGCATCATATTCAAATTGCATAACAGCATCCAATTTTCTTAATTTTGTGCTTCATCAAACAAAACAGGATCATTCTCATCACAGAGACTAGATGCAGCCATATCATAGCAATCTCATGCAAAAGAGGCACTATGAGAGCCTGAACAAGTACAATATGATAGAGGTGCATCTAATTTGCTATCATGCAAAGTCTACACTAGCCATTTTGGCATAGTTTTTTTCCTGCTCAATATCAGCTCTCTCATCAACAACTGCATCATGTAAATCTGCATCAGAAATGGAATGATTTGCATCATCACATGAAACCTCCAAAGGCTGTGTTGCCTCATTAGGACCAGCACTAGACTATCCACCCGTAAAAAGAGGCAACAGAGTATCACACATGTCTTTGGAGCTAACAGATGTCTCCTTAATACATGAAAGCAATCGCTGAATAGCATCTTCCACAAAAACAACATCACGACTAACCAGAATGCATTTAATATGTGGATGATACAGATGATAGCCTTTACTTTCAAAACTGTACCCAACAAAAATACATTTTACTTCTTTATCATCCAATTTTCTAGAATTTTTTTCAGGCACTAATGCATATGCCAAACAACCAAAAACATGCAGATGAGCCACAAATGGCTTGCAATCACGCCAAGCCTCATATGGAGTGATAGACTGTAGCACTTTAGTGGGACACCTATTAAGTACATATGGTGCACATATGATAGCCTCAAGCTAGAAACTATGTGGTAAAGCCTGACTCTTAACCATACACCTTGCCATCTCCATGAGTGACCTGTTCTTTCATTCAGCAACTCCATTCTGTTGAGGTGTATACGGCACTGTACACTGGTGTTTTATCCCATGTTCAGCCAAAAATGCATTAAAATCAGAAGACATATATTCCCCCCCTCGATGAGAACGGAGGGTGCCCATTTTATAGGATGACAGATTTTCAGCCAAACCAAAAACTGTTTGAGGCACATGAACACTTTGGACTTTTCCTTCAATGGATATACCCATGCATGCATGGAAAAATCATCGATGAAAGTCACAAAGTAAAGATAATTTCCAAAAGAAGGTGTCTGCATAGGATCACAGACATCACTATGTACCAGCTCCAATTTTTGAGTAGCCTGAACTGAACCATCTTTTGGAAAGAAGGAACATTGCATTTTTGCTAAAATATAGCCTTCACAAACATGTTTTCCGGGTGCCTCAAGTTTGGGCAAAGAGGACACCATTTCATATTTTTGCAGGCATAGCAAACTAGAAAAAATCAGATGACCAAAGCGTGCATGCCAAAGCTTTGCATCTGACATAGCCTAAGAATCATGTACTGCACATGCCAAATCATGTACAGATCTTTCATAGTATATGAGCTTATATAGCCCACGACATAAAATGCTAGAAGCAATAATTACGTCGCCATTTGACAAATCATGAACTCTACATCTGTCATCAACAACTTTCACAACCAAGACAATCTTTGCTAATGCAAAAACTGATAACATATTTTTCTTGATTCTTGGTACAAACAAAGCATCTGACAAAGTGAAAGAACTACCATCAACACTAGTGAAAATGATCTTACCAACTCCCATAACAGGATAAGAGGATTTGTTAGCGCATGTAATGTGAAGAGGTGGATAGGTATGTGCTTGAAGATGAAGAGGTGTTGCAAAATCCTTGATCTACACCAGCCAAATGAACTCCAGGAGTATGTGGTGGGCCCTTTTAGCTTGCCAATGGATGTATTAGACACCCTATGTACCTTGGAAGATCACTCTCAAAAAGATAGATCAAAACTCATAAGTTGGAGTTAGCTCAAAGGTGAAGAACTTGCTATTTTGGTTCATACACCTCTCGTCGAGTGTTTTGCATAATTCTCTGAGCACAACAACAATTAGCTTAATTCCTTTTGGGGAAATATAGTTAACTTAAGGAGCTAACTTTCAAGATTAATATCATAAAAAATAATCAACCACACACTGAGAATGATGTTTAACAAGTGATGACATCATCCCGATTTTCATAGGCTGCTATAGTAATGAGACCAGTGAGCAGCAAAAATAAACATAACTCAAGATTTACGAATCCAATGATTATGAACATTTGTATGCTTATACTAGTCCATATGATGAATCCAAAAAGCTTTAAAGCATTGAATTTGGGTAAGTACACATTGAGCAACAACTCTGACAAGATGAGTAAAAAGTCGGGTACTTGACAAAGAAGTGAAAATGAACAGACAGGGTTGACTTCAACTAAACATAACTGAAGATTGAAACACCCAAATGAAATGAAAATTAGTGAGCATATAGTAGACTTGTAGAGCTAACATTATCAATTTTAACCACTGAAAATCATGCACCAAGCTCAGAGAAACCATCTCTGCAATCTGACTGAGAAAACTGAGAGATATGCGAGTGAGTAGTACACTTCACAAGAACATGGAAATATGAACTCAAATGATCATGAAAATTAAAGTATATTGCTTTTACAACACAATGGACTTATTGATACATATGTGTGCCTTGAGACCACACCTTGATATGGCATAAATCTTAGCTCTTCGAGGTTTTCTCTAAGGTCTCTCTAACCATGACTAAAACTGCCATCTATTTATAGTTGAGCTTGGGAGGATAACTTCCCTCAATCACTCTCCAATCAATTAGTGATTGATTTGATTCTATATCTACCACAAATCATGAATTCATGGCTCCTCTTTCCCGTCTTGATCAAGTGGACTCAACCACTTAAGATTCTTTCACTTTTACATTAAGTAAAGTCTTCAAAAGTTACAAGAGGTAGTTCACAAGTGAACTTTACATTGTCTTCATTTTAAGGCTTCTTCTTTGAATTGGTGGGACTTAAGCCAATACTTAGGCTTGTCATAGACTTGCTCCAACAGCTCCCCCTCAAGCGAAGTATGCTTGAGGTCTTCAATCTTCCAAGATTACTTGCAAACCTATCATAGCCTTGAATTTGCAAAGCTTTGTACCATCCAATGCTTTGGTTAGAATATCTGCACATTGTTAATGAGTGGACACATATGATATTTGAATCTCTTTGCTTAGAACCTTCTCTCGTACATAGTGATAATGAACTTCAATATGTGTAGTCCTTGCATGAAAAATAGGATTAGCAGCCAAATGAATAGAACTCATATTGTCACCAAAAATAGTTGGAGTTCCAAACTCCAATCCAAGATCTTTGAATAATGTCTTCATCCACATAGCTTCTTGTGTAGCTATGGCAAGACCTCTGTATTCGGCTTCTAACTATGTGTTGCTTCTTGGATGACCATGAGATAAGCTTTGAACCTGCAAAGGTAAGATAACCTAAAGTGCTCCTTCTATCTATGAGCCCAATTTGCATCAAAAAATAGCTTCAACCCTAAATCAGATACATAAGGATAATAAAGTCCTTCATTTATGGTTCCTTTGAGATACTTGAGAATCCTTTTGGCAGCATCCATGTGTGGTTTCCTTGGTGTGTGCATAAATTGTGAAGAGAGATGGTGGATGCAATCCAAAGATGAGTAGGTGCCGCTATAACCAGCTTCACACCAGCCAACTGAGACTTCAGAGTTGATTAGTAGACCCTTTGAGCTTCCTAAATCCACCAAAATATCAGCCAAGTACTTTGGAACATGTATCCCAAAAGTTTAAGTCAAGACCGACAAGTTGCGAAATGACTAGCTCCCAAAACTTGCTATTTTTGGACATACACCTGCTGGAAAAAATGAACAGTGCTCTCAACCTGGAAGGAATTAGAAAAATTCCTTTTGGGCATAGCAAATAGACTTAGCAAGCTTCCTATTCCAAGTTAAAACACTTCAAATGATGGACTGAGCACTGAGAACAAGTTTCATCAAGTTCTGGAACATTCCCACAATTCTCGGGGCTCTGCAGAGATAGACCAGTAAGCAGTAAAATGCAGATATCTCCAAAAGTATAAATCCAATGACCTTGAAAATTTATAGGTAGAAACTAGACAGTGAGAGCTATCCAACGCACTTTAAAACACTGAAAAAGGTTCAGTAAAACTCGAGATATGACCTTCTGAAGTTACTGCTCTGAGTGAGTATAGCAGAGAACAAAACAGAGAAGTAGATGATAGTAAATGTATAGATTCACATATGATTACAACCACATTGGCAATGAATCTTTGCACAATGGGAGTAGAATGATAGAGCTATGGAGTAAGCTCTTCAATCTCTACAAAATGACATCAAGTGGTCACGTACAAGGCTTGCTAATCGCCTCTTCCTTCTTGCTCCTTTTATAGCTATTCTTGGAGGGAGTTTTGAATTCGAATTCGAATGGCTCCACCTAAAAGTGATCCCCAAAGTTAGGAGAGATTCCCTCAGCTCAAAAATTCGTGATTTTGGTAGTTGGAGCCACGAATTTGCTTTTACATCATGGATGAGGTAAGCCATCCTTTTACTTTTTTCTTTTTCCATTTACAAGAGATAAAATGTACTCTTTTACAAGAGGTGTTCACATGACTACTCATGTGACTTACAAATGAGGATAATATCAAGCATATCAAGCATGTAGGCTTGGGCAAAATGCACCAACAGCTCCCCCTCAAGCCTAACATGCTTGGCCTCCAAATAAGTCTTCAATTGTCCTTGATTTCCTGTAAACCAATCATCAACTTGAATCTACTGAATTTCGTACCATCAAGAGCTTTCGTCAACATGTCTGCACATTGCATATCTGTAGAGACGTAGGATAGTGGAATATCCTTGCTCATTAGCTTCTCCCTTACATAATGGTAGTGGACTTCAATATGCTTGGTTCTAGCATGGTATACCGGATTAGCTGCTAGATGTAGTGAGCTTGTGTTGTCACCAAAAATGTGAGGTGTTGAAGAATGAAGTCCAAGATCTGTGTACAAAGATTTTAACCACATGATTTCTTGAGTTGCATTAGCCAAACCTCTATATTCAGCTTCAGTAGAAGATAATGCCACGGTTGGTTGCTTCTTCGATGACCAAGAAATGATTTTTGAACCTGCAAATGATATATACCCTGATGTGCTTCTTCTATCATCTTTAGATCCGGCCCAATCTGCATCTGAGTAGACCTTTAGCTCAATATCTGAAGTAAATGAATAAAACAAACCTTCATTCATGGTCCCCTTTAGATACTTGAGGACTCGCTTGGCCGCTTCCATATGTGGTCTTCTCGGCTTATGCATAAACTGACTCAATATGCTAACATTATAGCATATATCCACCCTTGTGAGTGTTGCATAGTTCAAACTTCCAACCAAGCTTTGATAGCTTGTGATGTCTTCAATTGGCTCTCCTTCATAAGCACTAAGCTTATGATTTTGCTCCATAGGTGTACCTGCACACTTTGTATTTTCCATCTTGAACTTGACGAGCATGTCATGGACATACTTCCTTTGTGTGATGTATATACCTGAATCTGTGTAGATCAACTCCAATCCAAGAAAATAAGTGAGTGGTCCGAGGTCACTTATTTTGAACTCCTCCTTCATTTGACTCTTTACCTGTTTGATTCCTTTAAGATCATTGCCTGTGATAATAATATCATCAACATACACACATAAATAGATCACTTCAGATCCATTCCTCTTTATGAACAAAGAGGTATCCGCCTTGCTAGCTTTGAATCCTTGGTCCTGCAAATAAGTAACCAATCTGAAATTCCAAGCTCTTGGAGCTTGCTTCAATCCATACAAAGCTTTCTTTAGTTTGCATACATAGTTAGGATGATGTGCATCCTCATATCCAGGAGGTTGTGCCATATACACTTCCTCAGAAATCCATCCATTCAAGAAAGCATTCTTTACATCAAGTTGATAAAGATTCCAATTTCTAGATGCAGCAAGACTAATGAGAACCCTAATTGTAGGCATTTTTGCAACAGGAGAGAAAGTCTCCTCATAATCAATACCATGGGTTTGAGCAAACCCTTTAGCAACTAACCTTGCTTTGTGTCTATTTATACTTCCATCTGGATTCTTCTTGATTTTGTATATCCATCGAGATCCGATTATCTTCATAGATGGCTTGTTAGGTACAAGCTCCCAAGTGTCATTCTCCTTCAAGGCTTCCATTTCTTCATCCATTGCATCTCTCCAAGCTTTCTTGCTTTGTGCTTCTTCGAATGTGGTAGGTTCTTCATTGGTTGAATCCTTTGCAATGTAGATTGAGTGCTTGGTGACCAAAGAAGTATCATAACCAAACCTCTCTGGTTTCTTCTTCTCCCTCGAAGACCTTCTAAGTGGTTGATGTGAGCTCTCGGGTCCATATGTAGCATCCTGCATCTTTGCTTTACCTTTGTTCTTCCATAGCTTTAGTCTTTCCAAGTCTTCTAGGTCAATCTCCGAATCACTTTCTTCAATCTGCTTTGGCTCCTTTGGTTGAAGTGATGGAAAATCTTCATCCAAGTCATATGGCAGCTTCACTTTCCAGTCATCATCAAACCATGATTTGTTTTCATCAAAAATTACATCTCTACTCACAGAAAATCCTTTATTGGTTGGATTGTACAATCTATATCCTTTTTGGTTTTGATCATAACCAATGAATACACACTTCTCTGCCTTGGGATCCAATTTCCCTCTTACTTGAGAAGGAATGTGAGCATAGGCTAAGCATCCAAAGATTTTACAATGCTCTAGACTAGGTCTTCTTCCATTCCACACTTCATATGGAGTGGTTCCATCTAGTGACTTAGATGGAAGTCTATTTATGAGATATGTGGCTGTCGACACAGCCTCTGCCCATAGGTAGTTCGGCAATCCCTTTTCATTGAGCATGGACCTTGCAGCTTCGACAATAGCTCTGTTCCTCCTCTCTGCTACACCATTGAGTTCGGGTGTATACCTTGTAGTGACTTCCCTTTTAATGCCTCTTTCATGCAAGAAGGCATCGAAATTCAAAAGAGAAGTATTCTCCTCCACCATCTGATCTGAGTCTTTTCAAAGTCCTACCTGTTTGATTTTCAACAAGAGCAATATACTTCTTAAAGCAATTAAACACTTCATCCTTGTGCTTCATGAAAAACAGAATGGTCCACCTGCTACAATCATCTATGAAAGACACATAATATCTTGAGCCTGATATAGATGGCTCCTTACTTGGACCCCACACATCTGTGTGCACTAGATCCAAAGGATTTTGATACATATATCCTTTCTTATTGAAAGGTTGTCTATGAGCCTTGCCGAGTTGACAAGCTTCACACTTATAAATCATGTGTTGCCTTGTGATATTAGGAAAACCAAGTACACTTTGGTCCCTGCAAATCTGTTTGAGTGTCCTCTCACCAATGTGAGCAAGCCTTTTGTGCCATATCTCCAACTCTGTTAGAGTTTGAGATCCATAGCTAAACAAAGCTATGTTCTTTGTATCTTCCACTTCAAAAGTGAAAAGCCTTCCTGTCTTTTCTCCTTTGGCAATCCTTCGAAAGCCTTGCCTTGGGTCTTCAACATATGCTCCAAATCGATTGAATCTAACCTGCAATCCTTTTTCAACAATCTGTCCAACACTTATTAAATTTTTGGTAATTGTAGGGACATACAAGACTTTGCTTAAGAGGTTCATATTCCCATCTGATGTCTTCACATTACCTATCTTCTCCACTGAGTGCTTTGTGTCATCTCCTGTCTGCACTTCATGCTTGTTATGAGGATCTTCCAAATCAGAAAGTAAAGCCACATTTCCTGCTACATGGTTCAAGCATCCAGAATCAATGTAAAATATGTGATCAGCATCCTTACCCTTCTTCGCTGATAGATTCATAATCAATAATGAATCTTCTTGACTTTGGTCCTCTGCATAGTTATTGTAGTCTCTTCTTCCTCTATGGCCACTTTGATAATTGTTGTTGTTGTTGTAATTGTTGTTGTAGTAGTTGTTGTTGTTGTAGCCTCCATTGTACCTACCTCTATTTGATCCATAGCCACCTCTATTGAATCCTCTTCCTCTTGAGTTCCTTGGATTCCTGAAACATTCTTCAGTAGTATGGTTAGATAAGCCACATATGTTGCAAGGTTGAGATGATTGGAATCTCCCCCTGCCTTGCTTTCCACCTCTGCCTCTTCCTCTAGCTCTTCCTCTACCTGCAAAGTTTGCTTGGAAAGAGCTTCCTTCATCTTCATTCTTCCTATTCTTTGACTTGTCCTTGACCTTAGCTTTATCAGAATATAAGGCAGAAGTTTGATTACCTCTTGAGGACTCACCACCTTTGCTAATCTTTGCTTCATGAGTGAAGAGTTGGCCCATGAGTGTGTTGAGGTCGGGTACATGCATATCCATGTATAAATCCATGGCTGTTGTGAATGACTCCCACTTGTCGTCTGCTTTGATTCCATTCATGATTTGTCTTATGATTTGCTCCTCTTCAATTACCTCTCCAATGCTTCCAAGTTGGTCGGAAATCTCCTTCATCTTTGTGACATAATCAGTCACATTTTGCTTCGGGCTTTTCTTCATTGTTGTGAACTCCATCCACAATTGGTTCTTCCTTGCTCGAGTGTTGGAAGAGAAGAAAGAAGCAAGTGCATTCCAGGTTTCTCTTGATGTCTTGCATCCCTTGACATGAGGTAAAAGAAAATCAGAGATTGAGTTTAGAATATAGGACCTTGCAAGTGCATCCTTCGAACACCAATTCGAAAGTCCTTCCACTTCTTCATGTGATGGTTGCCCTTTGTTCCTCATGCTTGGCATTGCTTCATCTCCGGATATGAATCCATATAGATTCCTTCCTTGAAGGTAAGCCTCCATCCTTAGAGACCATGCCGGATAGTTGTTTCGATCCAATTTGTCAATTGTTGATGGAAATCCATCTCCCATGTTGCTTGACTATGCTCTGATACCACTGTGAAGAGAGATGGTGGATGCAATCCAAAGATGAGTAGGTGCCGCTATAACCAGCTTCACACCAGCCAACTGAGACTTCAGAGCTGATTAGTAGACCCTTTGAGCTTCCTAAATCCACCAAAATATCAGCCAAGTACTTTGGAACATGTATCCCAAAAGTTTAAGTCAAGACCGACAAGTTGCGAAATGACTAGCTCCCAAAACTTGCTATTTTTGGACATACACCTGCTGGAAAAAATGAACAGTGCTCTCAACCTGGAAGGAATTAGAAAAATTCCTTTTGGGCATAGCAAATAGACTTAGCAAGCTTCCTATTCCAAGTTAAAACACTTCAAATGATGGACTGAGCACTGAGAACAAGTTTCATCAAGTTCTGGAACATTCCCACAATTCTCGGGGCTCTGCAGAGATAGACCAGTAAGCAGTAAAATGCAGATATCTCCAAAAGTATAAATCCAATGACGTTGAAAATTTATAGGTAGAAACTAGACGGTGAGAGCTATCCAACGCACTTTAAAACACTGAAAAAGGTTCAGTAAAATTTGAGATATGACCTTCTGAAGTTACTGCTCTGAGTGAGTATAGCAGAGAACAAAACAGAGAAGTAGATGATAGTAAATGTATAGATTCACATATGATTACAACCACATTGGCAATGAATCTTTGCACAATGGGAGTAGAATGATAGAGCTATGGAGTAAGCTCTTCAATCTCTACAAAATGACATCAAGTGGTCACGTACAAGGCTTGCTAATCGCCTCTTCCTTCTTGCTCCTTTTATAGCTATTCTTGGAGGGAGTTTTGAATTCGAATTCGAATGGCTCCACCTAAAAGTGACCCCCAAAGTTAGGAGAGATTCCCTCAGCTCAAAAATTCGTGATTTTGGTAGTTGGAGCCACGAATTTGCTTTTACATCATGGATGAGGTAAGCCATCCTTTTACTTTTTTCTTTTTCCATTTACAAGAGATAAAATGTACTCTTTTACAAGAGGTGTTCACATGACTACTCATGTGACTTACAAATGAGGATAATATCAAGCATATCAAGCATGTAGGCTTGGGCAAAATGCACCAACATAAATTGACTTAGCACACTCACACTCTAACATATGTCTACCCTTGTCAATGTGGCATAGTTGAGACTACCCACTAGACTTTGATATGATGTGATGTCCTCTATGAGTTCACCTTGATGTGGGCTCAATTTGTGATTGACCTCCATTGAAGTACCTGTAATCTTACAATCTTGCATCTTGAATTTTTCCAACATGTCCTTAATGTACTTTCTCTAAGTGAGAAACAAACCATGATCTTTGTAGAAAACTTCCAAACCTAGGAAGTAGGTAAGTGATCCTAAATCACTTATCTTGAATTCTTCTCTCATCTGATCTCTGATCTTCTTCATACCATCTGCATCATTCCCTGTCAATATAATATCATCTACATATACACATAGGTAGATGATCTCAGAATTACTCTTTTTAATAAAGAGTGAAGGATCTGCCTTGCTTGGTTGAAAGTCTTTGTCCTGCAAGAATGAAACAAGCCTGAAATTCCAAGCTCTTGGAGCTTGCTTGAGACCATACAATGCTTTGTTAAGTTTACACACATAATCAGGATAAACTTGATTCTCAAAACCAGGTGGTTGTGCCATATATACCTCTTTTGTTATCGAACCATTCAGGAATGCATTCTTTACATCTAGTTAAAGCATCTTCCAATTCTTGGAAGAGGCAATACTAAGCAAAACCCTAATAGTAGGCATCTTTGCCATAGGAGAGAAGGTCTCCTCATAATTAGTTCCTTGAGTTTGTGCAAAGCCTTTTGCTACAAGCCTTGCCTTATACCTGTTAATGGAACCATCAAAATTCTTCTTGAGTTTACAGACCCATCTTGAGCCTATTACCTTCATGGATGAAATCTTGGGCACCAAATCCCAAGTGTTGTTTTCCTCAAGTGCTTCAATCGCTTCCTTCATTGCATGCTTCCATTCTGATTTTGCTTTGGCCTCTTCAAATGATGATGGATCCTCTTGATTTATGTCATGTGCTATGTAGATAGAATGTTTAGTTACCAATGAGGTGTCAAACCCATACCTTTCTGGTTTTTTTCTTTCCCTTAAAGATCTTCTTAAGCCATGTTGTGATGATTCTGCCTCATGTCCAAGTTCCTTCAATTTTGCTTTACCTTTAGACTTCCATGCTTTGATTTTTTCCATATGAGTTTCTTCATCATCTTCTGAAGTATCTTGTTCTTCAATCTTAGGTTGATTCTCTCTGCCAAGCTTTGGGAAATCTTCTTCAAGGTCATATGGCAATTTGACCTTCCTGCATGAATCTTCATACCATGAATTGTTCTCATCAAAAACTACATCTCTGCTTACCAAGAATCCTTTGTTGGTAGGATTGTATAACGTGTAGCCCTTTTGATTGTTCTCATATCCAATAAATACACACCTTTCTGCCTTTGGATCCATCTTGCCTCTAACCTCTGAAGGAACATGAGCAAAAGCAATACATCCAAAAATTTTACAATGATCTAATCTAGGTCTTCTTCCATTCCAAGCCTCATATGGAGTCATCCCATCAAGGGATTTTGAAGGAAACCTATTAATCAAGTAAGTGGATATAGATACAGCCTCAACCCATAGATAATTAGGCAAATGCTTTTCATTTAACATGGACCTTGTAGCTTCAACAATTGTCCTATTCCTCCTTTCTACCACTCCATTTTGCTCAAGAGTGTACCTTGTAGTTACCTCTCTTTTGATTCCTCTTTCTTGAAGAAAAGAATGAAACTCATGGGAGAAGTATTCTCCCCCTCCATTTGACCTTAGCCTTTTTAGTGATTTACCTGTTTGATTCTTCACAAGAGCCAAATATCTTTTGAAACATGAAAAAACTTCATCTTTGTGTTTCATAAAGAATAGGATAGTCCATCTGCTGCAATCATCAATAAAGGAGACATAATACCTTGATCGAGATATTGAAGCTTCCTTGCTAGGTCCCCATACATCTGTATGAACCAACTCCAAGAGATCTCCATGCATATAACCTTTCTGCATGAATGGTAACCTGTGAGACTTTCCAAATTGACATGCACTACACTTATAAAACATATGTGTTTTTGACAAGTTAGGGAGCCCAAGTACACTTTGGTCCCTGCAAATTTTCTTTAATGATCTTTCACCAATATGTGCCAATCTCTTGTGCCATACCTCTAATTCTATGAGTGTTTGATTACCATAATTGAAGAGAGCTATGTTCCTTGTGTCTTGCAACTCAAAGGTGAATAGTCTACCTATCTTTTCTCCCTTTGCTTTTCTTCTAAACCCTTGGCTAGGGTCTTCCACATATGCTCCTCCTCTTCTGAACCTGACTTGCAATCCTTTCTCTACTATCTCCCCAACACTTATCAAATTCTTTGTAATGGTAGGGACATAGAGTACCTTACTAAGTAGGTTGATGTTTCCATCAAGTGCTTTGACATTGCCTATTTTCTCTAGAGGATGTCTTGTGTCATCTCCTATTTGTAGCTCATACTTATTCCTTGGATCTTTCAAATCCAATAGGAGAGCTACAGTTCCTGCTACATGATTGGAGCAACCTGAATCTATGTAGAAAACATGCTCATCAGATTTACCTTGTGGCATAGCCATGTTCATGATCAATAATGAATCCTCTTTGTTTGATTCTTCCATGTACTTATTGAAGTCTCTCCTTCCTTTGTAGCCTCCTTGATAGTTTGAATGATTGTAGTTGTTGTAGTTGCCATGATAATTGTTGAACCTTCCTCTTGAGTAGCCATAACTTCCTCTATTGTATCCTCTTCCTCTTTGATTCCTGGACTTCCTAAAGCAATTTTAGTTGTATGATTAGTTAATCCACAAATAGAACATGAGTTAGAGTCTTAGTATGTCCCCCTACCTTGTCTACCTCCTCTTCCTCTACCTCTGCCATGTCTTCCTCTACCTGCATAGTTAGCTTGACATGTTCCTGCTTCATCATCCGCTTTCTTTGACTTTCCTTTGTTTTCTTTGGACTTTCTTTTATCAGTATATAAGGCTGAAGATTGATTACCTTTAGAGCTTTCTCCATTTTTTATAAGCTTTGCCTCTTGAGTAAGTAGTTGTCCAATGAGTGTATTGAAATCAGGTACATGCATGTCCATGTACAAATCCATAGCTGTGGTTGAATGCTTCCCACTTGTCATCTACCTTCAAGCCATTGATGACCTGCCTTACAATTTGCTCTTCATCTATTACCTCTCCAATGCTTCCAACTGATCTGCTATGTCCTTGAGCTTTGTGACAAAATCAGTCACATTTTGTTTGCAAGCCTTCTTGAGAGTTCTGAGATCCAGTGATAATTGATGCTTCCTAGCTTTAGTACTTGAAGAGAAGAAAGCTTCAAGTGCATCCCACACTTCCTTAGATGTCTTACAACTTCTAATGTGAGGCAAAAAAAAATCTTAGATAGAGTTGAGGAGATAAGACCTTGCAAGTGCACCCTTGGAGCACCATGTGCTCATCTTTCTTGCTCTTCTTGTGTTGGTTGACTTTTGTTTCTAAAACTTAGCATAACTTCATCTCCAGCCACATAACCATATAAACTTCTACCTTGGAGATAAGCTTCCATTCTTAATGACCAAGCTGAGTAGTTACCTCTGTCCAATTTGTCAATTGATGAAGGAAATCCATCTACCATCCTTGCTCTGATACCATTGTGAAGAGATGGATAGGTATGTGCTTGAATATGAAGAGGTGTTGCAAAATCCTTGATCTACACCAGTCAAATGAACTCCAGGAGTATGTGGTGGGCCCTCTTAGCTTGCCAATGCATGTATTAGACACCCTATGTACCCTGGAAGATCACTCTCAAAAAGATAGATCAAAACAAATAAGTTGGAGCTAGCTCAAAGGTGAAGAACTTGCTATTTTGGTTCATACACCTGTCCAGTGTTTTGCATAACTCTCTGAGCAAAGCAGCAATTAGCTTAATTCCTTTTGGGGAAATCTAGTTAACTTAAAGAGCTAGCTTTTAAGAGTAATTGCATCAAAAATAACGAACCACATAATGAGAATGATGTTTAACAAGGGATGATATCATCCTGATTTTCACAGGCTGCTTTAGTAATGAGATGAGTGAGCAAAAAAATACACATAACTCAAGATTTAAGAATCTAATGATTATGGAGCTTTGTATGCTTGTACTTCACAGTATGATGAATCCAACACATATTAAATCATTGAATTTGGTTAAGTACACACTGAGAAACAACTCTGACAAGATGAGTAAAAAAGTCGGGTACCTGACAGAGAAGTGAAAATGAACAGATAGGGTTGACTTCAATTGAACATAACTGAAGATTGAAACACCCAAATGAAATGAAAATTCATGAGCATGTAGTAGACCTGTAGAGCTAACTTTAACAAGTTTAATCACTGAAAAGGATGCACCAAGCTCAGAGAAACCATCTCTGCAATCTGATTGAGAAAACTGAGAGATATGGTAGTGAGTAGTACACTTCACAAGAACATGGAAATATGAACTCAAATGATCATGAAAATGAAAGTATATTGATTTTACAACACAATGGACTTACTGATACATATGTGTGCCTTGAAACCACACCTTGATATGGCATAAAGCTCAGCTCTTCGAGGTCTTCTATGAGGTCTCTCTAACCACGACAAAAGCTGCCATCTATTTATAGTTGAGCTTGGGAGGCTAACTTCGCTCAATCACTCTCCAATCAATTAGTGATTGATTTGATTCTCTATCTACCACAAATCACAAATTTGTGGCTCCTCTTTCCCTTTTTGATCAAGTAGACTCAACCACTTAAGATTCTTTCACTTTTACATTAAGTAAAGTCTTCAAAAGTTACAAGAGGTAGTTCACAAGTGAACTTTACATTGTCTTCATTTTAAGGCTTCCTCTTTGAATTTGTGGGACTCAAGCCAATACTTAGGCTTGTCATAGACTTGCTCCAACATGTAACAATATTCCTTGTAGGGGTAGGCTGGAGTGAAGAGAAGAAAACTACGCTGTGAGGTAATATGATTGGTCACCCCACTATCAAAGTACCAAACATCTGAGTCTACTACAGACATGCACTGGTCATGAGAAGATGGGTCAAAACTGCAAACAGTAGTAAACGCCCATTTTTTTTCCTGCACAAGATTAGCAAACTCTATTTTTGGTGTAGAGGCCTCTACAACAACCATTCCAGCCTCTTTCTTCTTTGCCTCTTTAGCAGCCAGTTTTGGACAGTTCTTTATGATATTTTAATTTCCTTTACAGTACTTGCAAAACAATTTCTGCTATTCAGATTTCTGCTTACTACTTGAAGAGCTCCATTTTCCTTTTCCCTTCTAACTCACAAGGAAAGCTTAATCTGCAACATGCATAATGGACATATTTTTCCTGGACTGATCCTCCTGCAACAGAACAGAGACTAACTATTCAAATGACAAGGCATTTGGATTGCCTTTCATCATCAACTGAAGAGTAGAAGCAAAACTTTGATATGAATCAGGAAGACCATTGAGAACGGTCTGCAAAGTGAGCTATCTGGTATAACCTCATCAACAGAAATCAATTGTTCCTTCAAGTTTTTGATCTTTGTTTGAAATTTTTCCATAGAATCACGTTCATTCATGTGCTCACTCTGAAAATGTTTTCGGAGGTAAGCAACATGAGCCTCATTCCTAGCTTGGTACAATGTGGTAAGTGTATCCCAAGCATCCTTAACTATTCTGCAAGAGTGAATGTGAGGAATAATAGCATGTTTGACAGACAAAGCTATCAATGCATGTGCCTCGGCTTCTCTGCCATCCCAACAAATTTGCTCTGTAGTAGGTGCAGCAAAAATCGCAACGTGAACAAGAATATGCAAAATATCATAATCTTCAACATCTTCTGCATCAGCTTCGGTACCTACAGCTTCAACACCTTTTGCATCAGCTTTAGTTTCAGGTGTGATAGGATGTTTTTCAACACCCTGCACAATGTTCCAAAGTCGTTCTACAACCAATACATGTCGCATCATATAAGCCCATAACCGATAGTTGGTACCATCCAACTTATCCTCAACAGCCAACATACGGAATACATCATTGGTTTCAACCATGGCCACTAACTAAAATACCTTGATGCAAAAATTTGACTGTATCTCAAACAAATGAACAGAAGTCCCCAGATGAATTTTGCTAGACATATGGCAGACTTCGAGATGCTTATAATGGCGAACCGAAACTAGTATATACCTTTGGCACAAAAAAGATGAAATAGCCTGCACAAGCGCTATGATGGTATGTTCGAAGGCCAAAACGAGCTCAGATTGTGATTTTGGCACCATAGAACGAAGTTGTTTTGATCTTTGAAACACCTTGAGTATATGTACCAAATTTTGGGCAATTCTAAGACTGTGATAGGAGGGGTGTCAATGATGCCCTAGATGAAGTTAGGACCTGTCTGATACCAATTGTTGGAGTTGGACGTGTGCGGAAGCACGCAAACAACACAAGGAACAAGATTTTCACATTCATTCTCGTTAGGTAACATGCTATCATAACATCTTTAATACATTTCAATAAACTTGACATCTATCTCCTCATGTCAAAGCTCTTTAGAAAATAGATTTAATTGATCATAGTCATCATTCCCATCGGAATCCACCTCTTCATAGAGTGTGACCTTACTTGTATACATTTCATTACTCTAAAATCTAGCCAATGGCTTATCCTCTTCCTTATGAGTAGGAACAATCTCTTCCATATTAAAGAGCATATTCAATGTGAAATCAGTCAAAAGTATTTGGTGGTGGATAGGATTACCATCATACTCTTCCCCGATAAAATACATATCACTATTTAGATCACTCATCATTAGCATGTCCACCTCATTATGAGTACATCCAATTTCTGGCACCTTTGTATGCATATATGACGTAGCACTATTCACATCCAATTTATTATTCAAAGGACTATCCATTGACATGTCCTTGGACTTATCTTCATGCCCACTTGCAATCTCTTCACGTAAATAGACCATTAGGTCATGTTTTGTATTTGGATCCTGTTTTGTAAGAGATATAAAATTATCAATTGGCATCGAATAGTAAATCAAATCTTCTCCGATGTCATCATTTGAAGATACATGTTCAACTCGATCTTCACATCGAATCACTTGATTTCTTTTGTGAATTTCAATCTCAATATCTATTTCATCACCTTGAGACCTCATAGATATCTTTAAATCTTGGTCAGTATCATGTCTTGCTTCCTGATTTGTTTGATTATCCTCCCTTTGAAGCGAGGAAATTATCAGGGTAAGGGAAGTCTCGTCTTGTTTTCTTGTTGGCTTTTGTTGATTTTTGTTTTGTTTTATGTTTGTTGTTTGTTTGATTTGAACTTTTTTAGCTTCCTCCAGATCCTTTGATCCTCCCATCTTTAGGGTTTGTACATTTATAGCACTTAAAGATGTAAATATCATAAAGATATCTACTTGCTCTTGGCACCTTGGATCCTTTGAGATTACATCAACTACACTTATAATATTTCCTTGATGATTCTCATCATCAGTATGTATGCAAAGTCCATGCATATCTGTTTCATACCGAAATGGGGTTTCTAAAGCTATATGGACTTCCATGATATCCACAATTATTGAGATGCTTTGAATTTGGATATGATTTTGATTTGCATGAAGATCGTCTTTCCAATCATTAAGAAAATTTTCAATTGTTTGTTGTTTCTTAACATATTTTCTTACGGCTTCATGGACAAGTTTCCAATCCTCTATGAATCCCAATTCAAAATCCATGTCTCGCAAGAGTGGAGTTAATTCCTCTTGGGCTCCAGCATCTTACACTCATAGAAACAACACCACCTCTTCATGTTTCATACACCTCTTATCATGCTTAGAAATATCATCAAATTGTTGCTCGGACTTCCCTTTAATTCTGAAAGTTGATTGGTGCTTGGCCATATGAACCCACCTCTGAAAGGATTTATGAGACACTTTATCTATGTCTTGTAGCATCAACTTCTTGAGAAGTGTAGCTTTGTATTGACCCATGATGTTTGCTTTATTTTCATGAGTTGATCACATAGACCAAATTTGGACACATGGACAAAGTTCTCGCATAACTCCTGATTGGTCATTATGACAAACCAAAACCTAGGTACTTCTTCTTAAGTTCATATTCTTTTACTGAACTTGGATATAATCTTTCCATTGAAAAATCTACATCGCTTGACTAGTCGCTCATGGAAAGATTGGATAGCTTTTTGCCGTCTATCCACTTGCTAAAAATGTAGGAATTAGGGTAAGAGATCTTCCATTTTGAGTGTGTTAGACCCTTGTTTCATTGGCTCTATGACTCACCCACCCTCTTCTAATGTCAGGCCCCCTAGGTATATCGTATTGTTCATAGAAAGGAAGGAGGATCTTGATCAAGATAGAACAAAGACATAGGTCATATGGCACTGCATTGCTGGCATACAAGTCTCTATTCACGCTACTACAACCACATTTCAATACCATGAGTAGGAAAATTTGTTTAAAGTGAGCACAAATTAAATTAACATAGAAAAGCAAAAACACCATCATCCATGGACTACAAAATTGAACAAAATACGTTTGGTTTGGAAGCTTCATAAAGTGGATGTATTGATAAATGTGCGGTATGAAAATCTTTTATACCATATAAAATCAAAAGAAAATATATTTAAAGCAACAATGGTGAATCATTGTTTGAGTTTGAGTTCATCAGAAGCACCCGAACAACACAAGCAAGAAGAAGAAGCTTGGAGCACAACACACAATACTGAATGTATTACCACTAGAATGTACAAAGATAAGTAACCATTTAGGGCTATAGGCATATATACAAGGCAAGGCAAAAACCTCCTAAAGAGGGAAAAAAGCATCGCGATGGTGCTAGAGTGTTCACACACATCATCACTAAAATATACCAACAAATCCTCCCTAGGAGTTATGCGGGTGAACAAGGAGCTGGAACTCATGTGTAAGGAAGTGCCAAGCTACATGGAATCAATCCACGAAAGGAAGTAAGCCCAAAGCTTTGTGAAAAATTTCAAACTTCTCCCTAGGTAAAGCTTGAATCACGAAAAGATCTACAATGTCCTCCTACATGGGCACATATGCCAATCGGATCTCTCCAACACAGAACCTCTCCCTGATATAATGATAATACACCTTAATGTGCTTAGTGTGAGCATGGAACACATGGTTCTTTGCAACTACCAATGTGCTTTGACTATTAGCCAAGATGGTGGTGGTAGAAGATAGATAAGCACCCAAATCACCCATAAGGTGTCTTAGCTACACACACTCAATAGTCACTATGAAAGCTATCCTATACTCAGCCTCACAACTAGAAGTGGCCACACTAGGCTGCTTCTTACTCATTGAAGATATACATGAGCTACCAAGTATGAAGCAAAAGCCACTAGTGGACACACGAGTGTTAAAGCAGCCAACCGAGTCAAAATTAGGAAAAGCATGTAAAGCTGGCGGTTGTGATCCCCCTTGGGATAAAATAATCCAAGTGGCCAAGTACCACTCAAGTAGTGAAAGATGCTCTTAACCGCCTACCAATGCTTGACACCTGGGCAATGCATAAACTTGCTCATCTATGAGAGAGCAAAGTGAATGTCTGGTCAAATAATGCATAAGTTAATCAAGCATTAAATGCATCTCTAGAATCATGAAGACTCAATTGTAAACATGTCTTTATAGGAGTGGCAATGGGTTTAAAGTCTTCAAGGACAAAACACTACAATAATGTGTCAATATATTTCGTTTGACACAAAGCCATTCCACCATCAATGTGCATAAACTGAATGCCCAAATAATGATGCAAATGAAACCAGACATCTCAAATGAGGCATGCCAATCAGCCTTAAAGTTAGCAATATGCTTCTCATTAGGACCAGTGAGCAGCATGCAAATGAGAAAACAACAACGATCAAAAGCACATCACTTGCACGCTTAACATATAAAGTGCTCTCAAAAGGACAGTTCTCAAAACCATGTGCAATCAGATAGGCATGCATCTTTTCATACCAAGCACATGGTGCTTGATTTAAACCATATAATGCCTTCTTTAGCCTGCACACCTAGTTTTCATGCCCTTTTTGCACAAATCCATGGGGTTAAAAAACATACACTTCTTCATGCAGTTTTAATGTCCAGCTGATGTACATTCCAACCATGATGAGCTACATGTACAAAGATGCTATGAACAGTAGTCATTCGACAAGTAGGAGCAAAGGTCTCATCAAAATCAATGCCTCTTTCCTAAGCATAACCCTTTGCAACAAGCCTAGCCTTATACTTGTAAATTGTTCCATCAGACTTATCCTTAAGCTTATATACCCATTTAGTGCCAATGGCCTTCTTACCAAGAGGAAAGTCACATAAAGACCAAGTACCATTCTTTGTTATTGCATCATATTCAGATTGCATAGGAGCAATCCATGTGATGCAAAAGAAGCGCTATGATTGCAGTGCGGAAGCAGTTGGTTATGGAGGAGTCCTTTCGAATGGACCAGTTGTGGCAATTAGATGAACAACCTTATCTTAACTTTTTATTGTTACAGGAAGTCCAAAGCAGACAGAAGAAGTGGCATGATCATAATCTCCGAACTATGATTTTTTGACCTAGAGATTTGGTGCTATATTTTCACTCTAAAATGAAGAGAAAGATGGGTAAACTGAAATTACGGTGGACCGGTCCATTCCGGAGTCATGAGATGTGCGGCCCACATTCATTTTGGCTACATTCATAGGAGAAATTCTTCTAAGTATCATTAATGGGTCTAAATTACGGCCCGATTTGTGTGTCAGATAAGAAAAACAATATATATATATATATATATATATATATATATATATATATATGTGTGTGTGTGTGTGTGTGTGTGTATATACATACATAAGAAAACAAAAATTAAAATATAAATATTACCATTCAATATATCGGATTGTGGAATCTCAGGCATGATGTGCAGTGTAACTACTTGACATGCAATCATACAAGCAATCAACGAGTAGCGGCGACAACAACGTTTCAAATCTGATGAGTGTTTCTTATTTTGTGAGCTAGAAATCAGTGCAAATTCATGAGTTATGATTCCTTAATTAGTAATCATGGCTCAGACTCGCAGCTCTCTACAGAGGCAGGCAGGCATAAAAGGTTGGGCACTTTGATGAATTTCGCGTATTTGCTGAGTTTGAGTATAGAGTGACTATAGCGAGTAGAGATATTGTGTGTTGGAGCAGCGAAGCAGAAGAGCAGAAGTAGAGCTATGGTGGTCTCTGTCTCGGATTTTCATTTGTTGTATATTCCAGAGAGGGTGTTGTAGGAGCACAAGTAGTGGTTGATGGTAGGCAGGCGAAGGAGAAGGCGAAGGAGATTGCTTTAGAGATAGCAAGACAGACCGATGGCAATGATATTAACTCATAGGTAATTAGTATTAGAATTGGATAGGAAGTGCTTCAGTTGATATATATGCTAATAGTTGAAAGATTTAATGCGGCTAATGAGGGCATTACATCAACCACGGAGTTTGTCGATGCCATGAAGATTTGTGCATAGCTCGATAAGCCATGTTCAGGTGAATACAAGTTTGCACAGTTGTTGGATGATAATCCTTTGAATTTTTGGTTGTTATTAACAACCATGATTATTAATTAGCAAGCTAAGCACTATGGAGTCTCCCAACAGCTATGCCTTGGTGAAGGAATCTATGAGGACTCAAGTAAATTGGGCGTGGATTATCTTCTGAAAATTGAAGAAGGAAGCTCATAGACTGTTGAGACGTACCGAACGAGCAGTGAACGCAGTGTTAGACTCCAAGGTGGGAGTAGTTTTTATTCTGCTTTTTACAAATGTATTTTCATACTTACCTCAAGAGTACACAATATGCTCGGGTAAGATATGTCTACAGATTCTGAAGAAAAGGGTGACAGAGCGGAAATCAGGAGGTAACACACAGAGACAGAGATAAATGAAGAGGATTCCAGGAGGCGATAGGTGGCAGAGAATCAATGGAGAGAAGCAGAGAGAAAAGCAATGGAAGATGCAGAGAGAAAAGCAAAGGAAGAAGTAGAGAGAAAAGCAAAGGAAGAAGCAGAGAGGAAAGCAAAGGAAGAAGCAAAGAGGAAAGCAAGAGAGGAAGAGGCAGCACAAAATCAGGAGGAAGAAAGACAACGGTAGCACGAGGCAGAAGAAGCATGGAGAAGAGAAGGGGAAGAAAGGAAAAAAAAAATGCTACTGAGGAGGAAAGACGTCGAAAGCAACAACAAGAACAAGGAGATCGTTTCGGAAGTTCCTCAAGTAAGATTCCGGTACTTCATATGTTTTAGGCATGCGGACTTGTAGATAAGCGGAAGACTAAGGAAGGTAGGTTGAATCTACCCCTACATTGGTGTAAGATACTATTTATCTTTGGATGTTTAATAATGAAACTCTCAAAGCCGAAATACTTGGTGGTTTGGCTAGAGGGTTCTCATGGAGTGCGATGAAGCTCGAAGAATTTCAAAACAAGTATAACTCCATGATAATGGAAAAAGACACATGGCTTACGGAAAGAGATCAGATGATCATAGAGATCACTCGGCTTCAAGCATAAATAGGAGCTATTTGAGCGGAAAGTGGTGCTAGAGAGAGTACTGCTAACAAAGAATTGATGGAGGGTCTAAATGAGGCTATTTTGGAAAATAACATTTTAAAGGTGATTGTAGAAGAAAAGTAAAAAATTATAGCCCGACTACTAGTAGAAGTTGGATAGATGTAGAAAACCCATAATAAATTGAAGAAAACCAATAAGGAGTTAGCTGCTAAGTTGCAAAAGATTGAGCAAGAAGTGTAGAGGTTGAAGGTGAAAGTCAAGGAACAAAGCAGCGAAATGAAAAGACAAAGTATATCAACCACAGAAGTGGAAAAAACACTGGCCATCCAGAATTCAAAATTTATAGCCTTAGAAGAGAACCTCCAGATAGTACAAGAAAATCTAGATGTGATGAGGGTGCAAATTGCAGGGATCCCATAGTTGAGAAACAAGTCAGTCAATGGAAGTACCATTGTGAAGATGCAAACATAGTTTTTGTGGATAAGGAAGCGGAGGTGGAGAGACTCAAAAAAGAGGCATCAGTTTTGGAACTTACTTGAAAAACGAAGTTAGAGGAGATGTCGAAGAAAACTGTGTAATATATATCTCAATTATGTGATGTTACTATAGCTTTTGACAAGCTGTTAGAGGGATGTGAGCAGCCTATCCCTGAATTAGAAGCTTCAATAGTTAGTTATAGAAGTTCTAGCCAAGAACAAATTTTTTGAAGCAGAGATGCTATTAGGAGAAGAAAGTAGTAGAGAAATGTTCAATGAACTGTGGTATGACATAGAGAGAATCATGTTTCGGAGATGCAAAATCAAGATGATGACTTATAAATCTTATACTTTGTTATCAGTGGGTTGAGATCCATCGTGCGTGCTAGTGTGGATGACCTTTTCTTGTAACAAAATTATCATTTTCAATGTAATTGAATGGAGGTTTATGGAGATGCTAAGAGTTTTCGTAATCATTAAGTTCAATTATTTTGTATTTCATAAGATTGGAACGGTGTGAAGCCCTTACAAAGAAGTAGAGTGTCATATCTTACGGACAGATTCTGGAAGTGGCGAATACGAAGTGTGCAGATACGTAGATACAAAAACGGACGAAGTTTGTATTGTTGATATATTTAGGTAGTGATGTGTGTGAACACACTAGGACCGTCGAGGCACTTTTTTCCCTCTTTAGGAGGTTTTTTCCCCCGGCTTGTATATACGCCTATTGCCCTAAAGGGCTAGTTATCTTTGTACATTCTCTAGTAATACATTCAGTATTGTGTGTTGTGCTCCAAGCTTCTTCTTCTTCCTTGTTCTGTTTGCATGCTTCCGCAGACGTCTAACTCCAACAATTGGTATCAGAGCAGGTCGTCGCTTCATCTAGGGTGCCATCGACACTCCTCCGGTTGCAATCTCGGAATCACACGAATTTTGGTGAGCATACTCAGCTTGTTTTCGAGTTCAAAACCGCTTCCCTTTGTGGTGCCAAAATTGTGATCTAAGCTCGTTTCAACCTTCGAATGCACTATCGCAGTGCTTGTGTAGGCTATTTTGTCTTTTTGTGCCAAAGATATATACCAGTTTTTGTTCGTCAATTTAAAGTCTACTACAGGTCTAGAAGAATTCGTCTGGGCAGTTCTGTTCAACCTTTTGAGATATAGTCAATTTTTTGCATCAAGGTATTTTAGTCACCGGCCATGGCTGAAAGTAGTGATGTATTTCGTATGTTGGCTGTTGAGGATAAGTTGGATGGTACCAACTACCCGTTGTGGGCTTCTATGATGCGACATGTATTGGTTGCAAAAGGACTGTGGAACATTATGCAGGGTGTTGAAAAACATCCTATCACACCTGCAACTGTTACAACTGCATGTACAAAAGCTGATGCAGAAGGTGTTGAAGATGATGATATTCCGCATATTCCTGTTCGTGCTGCAGTTTCTAGTGCACCTACTATTGAGCAAATTCATTGAGATGGCAGAGATGTTCAGGCACATGCATTGATAGCTTTGTCTGTTAAACATGCCATTATTCCTCACATTCGCTCTTGCAGAATAGCCAAGGATGCTTGGGCTACACTTACCACATTGTACCAAGCTAGGAATGAGGCTCGTGTTGCTTACCTCCGAAAGTAGTTGGAGAGTGAGCACATGAATGAAGGTAATTCTATGGATAATTTCCTAACAAAGATCAAAGACTTGAAGGAACAGTTGATTTTTGCTGATGAGATTATACCAGATAGCTCACTTGTGCAGACCGTTCTGAATGGTCTTCCTGATTCATATCAAAGTTTTGCTTCTACTCTTCGATTGATGATGAAAAGCAATCCAAATGTCTTGTCATTTGAGGAGTTAGTCTCTATTCTATTGCACGAAGATCAATCTAGGTAGAATAGGTCCATTATGCGAGTTGTAGATGAAGGTTTCCTGGTTAGTCAGAAGGGAAAAGGAAAATGGAGCTTTTCAATTAGAAAGCAGAAATCTGCTAATTCCTCACAATCGAAGAGGGAAGACAAAGATGAAAAGAAATCAGAAAAGCAGAAATTGTTATGCAAGTACTGTAAAGGAAATGATCATATCATAAAGAACTGTCCTAAACTGGCTGCAAAAGAGGCAAAGAAAAATAAGGAAAAGAAAAAAGAGGCAGGAATGGTTGTTGTAGAGGCCTCTACTCCAAAAACAGAGTCTGCTAATCGTGTGCAGGAAGAAGAATAGGCGCTTAGTACTCTTTTTTGTTTTGACCCATCTTCTCATGAGCATTGCATGTATGCAGTAGACTCAAATGTTTGGTACTTTGATAGTAGGGCGACCAAACATATTACCTCACAGCGCAGCTTTTTCTCTTCACTCGAGCCTGCCCCTACAAGGAGTACTGTTACATGCACCAACAACTCCTCTTATCCTGTTATGGGTGTTGGTAAGATCATTTTGACTACTACTGATGGTAGTTCTTTCACTCTGTCAAATGCTTTATTTGTGCCAAGGATCAAGAAGAACCTGAGATTAGTTTCTGCATTAGCCAAGATTGGCTTGGTTGTGAAATTTGTTGATGACAGGTGTACAGTTCATGATCTGTCAAATGGCGATGTGATTATTGCTTCTGGCATGGTTATGTAATGGGCTCTATAAGCTCATAGACTATGAAAGATCTGTGAATGATTCGGCATGTGCAGTACATGATTCTTAGGCTATGTCAGATGCAAAGCTTTGGCATGCACGCTTTGGTCATTTGAATTTTGCTAGTTTGCTACACTTGCAGAAATCTGAAATGGTGTCCTCTTTGCCCAAACTTGAGGCACCTGGAAAACATGTTTGTGAAGGCTACAATTTTGGGCAAAATGCAGCATTCCTCATTTCAAAAAGATGGTTCACTTCGGGCTATTCAGAAATTGCACCTTATACATAGTGATGTCTATGGTCCTATGTAGACACCTTCCTTTGGAAATTATCTTTACTTCATAACTTGCATTGATGATTTTTCTAGGCATGCATGAGTATATCCATTGAAGGCAAAGTCCGAAGTGTTCATGTGCTTCAAACACTTTTTGGTTTT
The DNA here is from genome assembly GCA_020310875.1 of Ceratopteris richardii. Taxonomy (NCBI): domain Eukaryota; kingdom Viridiplantae; phylum Streptophyta; class Polypodiopsida; order Polypodiales; family Pteridaceae; genus Ceratopteris; species Ceratopteris richardii. The sequence continues at coordinate 56,615,892 of CM035412.1, read as the reverse complement.
GGCTGAAAATCTATCAGCATGTAAAATGGGCACCCTCCGTTCTGATCGAGGGGGGGGATATAGGTCTTCTGATTTTAATGCATTTCTAGCTGAACATGGGATAAAACACCACTGTACAGTGTCATATACACCTCAACAGAATGGAGTTGCTGATTGAAAGAACAGGTCGCTCATGGAGATGGCGAGGTGTATGGTCAAGAGTCAGGCTTTACCACATAGCTTTTGGCTTGAGGCTGTCATGTGAGCAGCATATATACTTAACAGGTGTCCCACTAAAGAGCTGCAGTCTATCACTCCATATGAGGCTTGGCATGATTGCAAGCCATCTGTTGCTCACCTGCGTGTTTTTGGTTGTTTGGCATATGCATTAGTGCCTGAACAACATCGTAGAAAATTGGATGATAAAGCAGTAAAATGTATTTTTGTTGGGTACAGTTCTGAAAGTAAAGGCTATCATGTGTAGCATCCACAGACTAAACGCATTCCGATTAGCCGTGATGTTGTTTTTGTGGAAGATGCTATTCAACCATTGCTTTCATTTATTAAGGAGACATATGTTTGCTCCAAAGACATGTATCATACTTGCTGCCTCTTTTTACAGGTGGAAAGTCTATTGCCGGTCCCAAAGAGGAAACTTCCCAGCCTTTGCACGTTTCAAGTGTTGATGTAGATCATTCCATTTTTTATGCAGATTAATATGATGCACTTGTTGATAAGAGAGTTGATATTGAGCAGGAAAAAACTATGCCAAAATGGCTAGTGCAGACTTTGCATGATAGCAAATTAGATGCACCTCTACCATATCGTACGCGTTTAGGCTCTCATAGTACCTCATTTGCATCAGATTGCTATGCTATGGCTGCATCTAGTCTCTGTGATGAGAATGAGCATCTTTTGTTTGATGAAGCACAAAATTCAGAAAATTTGATGGCTGCTATGCAATTTGAATATGATGCTATAATGAAGAATGGTACTTGGTCTTTATGTGACTTTCCTCCTAGCAAGAAGGCCATTGGCATTAAGTGGGTATACAATCTGAAGCGTAAACCAGATGTTATAGTTGATAGGTATAAGGCTAGGCTTGTTGCAAAGGGTTATGCATAGGAAAGAGACATTGATTTTGATGAGACCTTTGCACCTACATGCGGTATGACTATGTTTGGAGCATCTGTGCACTTGCAACTCATCATGGTTGGAATTTACATCAGATGGACATCAAAATTGCATTTCTCAATGGTGACTTGCATGAAGAAGTGTATGTTCTCCAGCCCCGTGGCTTTGTGCAAAAAGGGCATGAAAATCAGGTGTGTAGGTTAAAGAAGGCATTATATGGTTTAAAGCAAGCACCCTGTGCTTGGTATGAGAAGATACATGCCTATCTGATTGCACATGGTTTTGAGAACAGTCCAACTGAAAGCACATTATATGTTAAGCATGGTAATGATGTACTTCTGATCATTGTGGTTTATGTTGTTGACATGCTACCCACTGGTCCTCATGAGAGGCATAATGCTGATTTTAAGGCTGATTTGCATGCCTCATTTGAGATGTCTGATTTGGGGCATTTGCATCACTATTTGGGCATTCAGTTTATGCAAGTTGATGGTGGAATGGCTTTGTGTCAAACGAAATATATTGACACATTATTACAGCATTTTGGCCTTGAAGATTGTAAGCCTATTGCCAGTCGCTACTTGAGTGTAGTTGTCTAATTGGGTTGTTTTATCCCAAGAGGGGATCACTATCGCCAGATTTTCATGCTTTTTGTGAATCTGATTGGGCTGGTTGCTATGACACTCATGTGTCCACTAGTGGCTTTTGCTTCATGCTTGGTAGCTCATGTATATCTTGGTTGATCAAGAAGCAGCCTAGTGTGGCCACTTCCAGTTGTGAGGCTGAGTATAGGGCAGTTTTAATAGCGACTGCTGAGTTCCATCCATCCTAAGGGTAGGCAAAACATAAAATTCATTACACAATCAGGACCATATATTTATGCTACGATGCCTTTTGGACTTAGAAATGACCCAATACTTTCCAGTAGAATATTGAACCTTATTTTTATACCTTTTAGTTTTGGAGGCTCTTTGGATTTTCATGAATCATTTTTCATCCTTCCCAAGTATGCACACTAGTACTCCTATGGTCTACTTGGATGATGAGTTGATCCAACTATCGGAGGTCTTGAATAGATGTAGGGAAACGAATTTGATGTTGATTCCTAATAAGTGTCACTTCCTAGTGACAAAAGGTACACTACTTGTTCATGTGTTGTTTGGTAAAGGTATGTCACCTGATCTAGAAAACATCATAGCCATATTAAATCTACCTAAGCCTAAAAACATTACAACGAATTGAAAGATTTTTTTTGGTAATACTAGTTACCACATGAAATTCATTAAGATGTGTGTAGAAATAGCTAGAGCCTTCACTAAGCTGGCAAGAAAAGAAGTCCCATTAAAGTGAGATAATGAAAAGGAAATTGCTTATAAGACATTGAGATCCAAGTTGATGGATACACCAATTCTGATCACACACGATTGGTCTAAGGTTTTCCATGTTCATGTAAATGCAAATGCCTATTTAGTGGGAGTAGTTCTCACACACCATAGTGATGAGTATAAATTGGATAGACCCAATGAGTATGCAAGTTGTATTTTGACTAAAGTTGAGAAGAATTATAGTAACATAGAGAGGGAGGCCTTGGCAATGATATTTGATGTCCAAATGTTCCACCATTACTTGCTAGGGGTAAAGTTAGTCATAATTATTGATCACCAACCATTGAGTTATCTATTAAACAAGCCACAAGCAACATGAAGAGTATGGAGATGAGTTCTATTATTTCAAGAGTTTGATTTCATTGTAATGCATATATCGAGCATGGAAACGTTATAGCTGATGACCTATCTAGGATCAACCTAAAGGACTAGGCAATTAGAGTGGAAGATGAATTCCTAGTCACTGAACTATTCATCGTTAAAGCACAAGGATGGTATGATGATAAAAAAGATTTTATTAAGAATGGTAACTATCTAGATAAATCTTATTCTATACAAAGGAAGACATTTCTAATCAACAGTAAGACGTCTACATTTATTGAAGGCAAACTATATCGATATTGAATGGATAGTCTTCTTAGAAAGTGCATGGAAGAATGAAAGGCAAGGCACATTATCTAGATGGTACATGAAGGACCACGTGGTGGGCACCTCCCTATCCATATAATGATCCATAGAATCCTAGTTGCTAGATTATGGTGGCCTACATTATTCAAAGGTGGATATGAAAGGGCTCAGGCATGTGATGTTTGTCAAAGATTTAGTTAAAAAACCACAAAGCAGAGTTAAGATCCATTGGTTGCCTCCACATCATGGCAACCATTTGAGAAGTGGAGGTCAAATTTTATAGGGCCTATCTATCCTCCATCCTTTCCAAGAAATGATAAGTATTTCCTAGTTTCCACCAACTATCCAAGTAAGTGGGCTGAGGATATTGCTTCTCCAAAATGTAGAGCCCAACAAGTTGCTATTTTCTTATAGAACAACATTTTTTGCAGGTTTGTTTGTCCACTTGAACTTTGCACTATTCACGAAACACACTTTGTTAATAAAGTTTTGTATGAAGTTTGTCAATAAGTTCAAGGTTATTCATTGTAACTCTTGTGCACATTATACAAGGGCCAATGGACAAGTAGAGTCCTTTAATAAAAATTATTGATACATCTGCTAAGGAAGGAATGCATGGTAAAGCCCACTACATGGGGTAATGTTGTCACATCAATAAGTGTATTAAAGAGTAAATCAACCACTATATAGTTGGCAAAGCTAAAACATCTGGACAACTCGGTGTGGACCTATAGGTTGGCATGCAAAGAAGTCACAAGACGCTCCCATTTTCAATTGGTCTATGGAGTAACCCCTATTCAGCCCTTTGTGTTTTACATGGCTGACCTCAGACAAAATTTGTGCAAGTAAGAAAGGATCATAGAGTCTATGGTAGACTATCTACACTCAACAAATTGGAGAATATTTGCCTAGGTGTAACAAAGCAATTGGATGGAGCACAAAGTAAAAGGAAGGAAGCTCGTGATAGAAATTTATGGGCAAACAAATTACAAAGTGGTGTGTGTGTTCTCTTACATAGACAACAATTATAGAGATAGTTGCAAGGCACTTGGCTTCATTATTGCGAAGGATGATACAGAATTAAAAACATGGCGTGATCTCTCCCTACTTCTGACTTACATCCCTGTATCCTTGCCCCTTGCGCTTCACTTGCATACATCTTGGATCATCATGATCCTCTTCTCCTCTAACCCTCTACCTGCATATTGTCCTCCCACGAGTCGATCTAGCTTATCATTCTCTTGAGGCTTGTCTAATTCACGATGACCTCAAGTGCTTTGATTCCATCATCTCGTAATTCTCTAAAGGGCCTTAAAATTTAGGTCGCCATTATTTCATTTCCCACATTTTCTAACATCTCCGCTCACAACCCCCATCATTGGTGTTGGCATCGAGTCATCTAAAGTCAGCTAATAGGCCCTGTTACCATTAGTGTCCATGTGAAAGACCAAATGGCCACCGGACACTTCTTTGTATATGTTCTTAATAAAAAATATAGTGGCCTAGTCAGTCACAAACTGTAAGTTCGACCGCATTTGTAAGACCTAAGAGGTCTGTCATCGTGCTTCCGGTGTACTGTGTTTTCTGCGTATTATACAGCCTCCTGCGCGGAGTACTCTGTGTGGCCGCAGGAGCTCGGTTTTCTACTCCGAGCATATCGTCGTGGAGCTCTAAAAAAGGAGAGCGCATTGTGGTGCATCGCCATTGAAACACTTCACTGGTATCAGAGCAGTTCGAGGCAAAAGCTTTGTTCCTTTTGTGCGAGCGAAGCGAGCACCCCCCCCCCCAGGCTTTCTCCAAGGTGGCAACCAAGGCATAGACCTTGGCATACCTTGTCATCCGAGTCACCGAAGTCACCATTGGCGCCGTTGGCTGCGCGCAAGGGAGGACCTCAACGATCAAGGAATATAGAGGTTCCCGGTACTTCCCAGGAGGTCACCCATCCTGGTACTGTTCCCCCCAGAGCTCGCTTAACCATGGCAATCTCTTGCCACTAAGCTACACTCTTGTGGTGTTTGAAGAAAGGGAAAGACTAAGGTTGACATTACCTTGAACAAGTTTTGGTCCCTCAAAGCTTCAGCCACACTCGTAAAACTACAGGTTTCTCGAGGTGTTTTCAATTTTGGTGGGAGCAGTCGCTGCAAATTTATGCAGGTTTTGAAAGCCTAAAACATCAGAGTTGACAGACACTTGCAGGTGTTATTGGCTAGTTTTTGGGCTATGTATTTAGCCTTTTAGTGTCATTTTACTGCATATATTGAGCACATACACACCATGTATGCTTCTGTGGATACCACTTATGCACGTCCATGTGGTCATTGATATAGCGGTTATGTTCTTTGCATAAAGCCTTTTACGTTTGATAAAGAGGGTCTTGGTGATGTTTTCTTAACTAGGAGACACCCAGATGTCGGGGTCTCTTCGGTGATGCAGGTGGAAGACTTACCCAGCCTCGCCATAGGAGATGTATGATAGTTGTTCATATGTGCTCGATAAGCCTAGTTGGCTTCTATTGGGTAACTGATTATATGCAGTGGAGTCAGTGATTCAGTATGCAGGTAGACATGTCAGTACTTGCAGTTTTATGATACTTTGACACTGGTCATATGCTAATTTTGTAGAGGATACTCTGGCAAAATTTTTCCAGTTTTTTAGTTTAGTCAACTATACAGTGGTCGATTTACTCCTTGATACACTTATTTGTCGGTGCTTGGACTCTTCTAGCTCCATTATCATTCTATTCAGTTCTCTACGATCATGGCATCAGAGGTCTCAGGCACATCCGGTGGACCATGGTCTAGTGCTAGTGTTCTGAGGAGGAGCTATAACTTGCAGGGCAAAGAACATTTTGAGATCCGAAAATTTGGTGGCACAAACTTTGCTCTATGGAAGAATCAGATTAAAGATGTGATGATTCAAAGGAGGCAATGGAAGCCAGTAAATGGGATTTCAAAGAAGCCTGCTGACATGGATGAAGATGATTCGGATGAGTTAGATGAAATGGCCAGGTCTACCATTCGCTTGCACTTGGCAGATAATGTTTACTTTACAATATTAGACTGTGAAAGTGCAGAGGAGCTTTGGAAGAAGTTATGCAATACATATGAAAAAGAAACGGCATCAAATAAAGTGTATCTGATGAGAAAATTATATGACCTTCGTATGAAGGACACAGATAGTGTTGCTGCTCATCTAAATGCATTTGATGCTATATTCTCCCAGTTACAGACTCTAAAAATGGATATGGATAACGAAACGAAAGCAGTATTGTTGTTATGCACCCTGTCATCATCATGGGATACGTTTTGCACAGCTATTAGCAATAGTGCACCTGGTGGTAAACTCGTCTATGATGACATATGTGGAGCACTCTTGAGTGAGGAGATTCGTAGAAAATCTATGGTTGGCACTCAGAGTAGAGATGCATATAATGTTTGTGATTCTTACCAAGGAAAGAGTCAACAACGTGGCAGGAGCAAGAACAAGGAAAAGAATGGTCAACGGAATAAGAGTAGAAGTAAATCAAGGAAGATGGATATCAAATGCCATTATTGTCATAAGAAAGGACACATGAAGAAAGACTGTTATGCATTAAAGAATGCTAAAGGTAAAGGACAGAATGTTGATGGGCATGTTAAACAGTTACCTGCACCATCTACTTCGACTGTGAAGATTGAAGAAATTAATGCTATTTCTGATGATGCTGATGTGTTGACACTTGATAGTACTGTGCCATCTGAGGCACTTATGGCTGATTCTCTTTCCCACACCTCGCTGCTAGATTCTGGTGCTTCTTTCCATGTGACACCACATAGAGAATGGTTCTCTAATTATGCAGCAAAGTCTCTTGGTACCGTGAGACTTGGTGACTCTTACCAGTGTGATGTTGTGGGATTGGAGATGTGGTTGTGCAGTTCATTGATGGTTCAAAATTTACTATGCATAATGTACGCCATGTATCTCAGTTATCACGCAGTTTGATGTCAATTGGTCAACTTGATGACCTTGGTTACAAGGTGGTCTTCTATGCTCAGTCCTTTCGTATATCAAAGGGCAATATGGTTATTGCAAAAGGAAGCAAAGTTGGCTCACTTTATCCTTTATTTGTATCACAGAAAGAACACTTGTTAGCTGTTACTGAACAGCCTATGGCTTGTATTTGGCATGGTCTTTTGGGCCATATATCTCGTAGTGGAATGGAAAATCTTTCTCCTTCTGGCTACTTACCTGTGTTATCTTTCTCTGATTTTCATTTTGTGAGCATTGCCAATATGGAAAGCAAACCAGAAATGTGCATAGAACGCACATTGACTCTTCAATTCAGCCTTTAGATCTCGTTCATATAGATGTGTGTGGTCCTATGCCCACTAGGTCCTTAGGTGGTTCTCTTTACTTTGTCACTTTCATAGATGATGCTACTAGAAAAGTCTGGGTATATCCTATCAAATCAAAAGATGATGTATTCCCTACTTTCAGAAAATGGCTTGCTTTAGTTGAGACTGAAAAAGGAACTAAGCTTAAGGCTTTACGTTCAGATAATGGGGGTGGGTATACCTCACATGAATTCAGCCTTTTCTGTCAGTCTAGAGGGATTCGTAGAGAGTTTATAGCTCCTTATACCCCAGTACAGAATGGTGTAGATAAGAGGATGAATAGAACTATTCAAGATAGAGTAGTCTCTATGTTGCATCATGCAAACCTCTCACAAGGATTTTGGGCAGAAGCAGTATTGACTGCAGTTCATGTGATTAACCTTTCACCTAGTACTGCAAAAGTTCTGAAAGTGGCACAAGAGTTATGGACAGGGAAACCACCATATTATGATCATCTTGGAGTTTTTGGGTGTGAAGCATATGTTCATATACCCAAGAATCTTAGACAAAAGTTGGACCATAAGTCAAAGAAATGCATTTTTCTTGGATATGGTCGAGAAGGACAATTTGGATATCGCTTATGGGATCCTGAAACACGGTCAGTGATCAGAAGTAGTGATGTCATTTTTAATGAGTCTAAGATGCATAAACAGCCCATTAAGGAGGTTGAAGTGAGAAGAGTGGTGTTTGAGGATAGTAGTCCTCCGGTTAGCATGCATAAAAATGCTGCACATAGAGATGTTCAAGAGAATGTCCATTCAGATCAGTCTGCACATGTTCCTGTTCAGCAACCATTGAGACATTCTACACATGTCTCATATCCACCTGATAGATATGTTCCAGGTTTAGATTTTGTTATGCTAACAGATGCCGGTGAGCCTTCTTGCTACAAAAAGGCTATGCAGACAGAGGATCATGTCAAGTGGGAGCATGCCATGAAGAGTGAGTTGGATTCTATTCACAAGAATGCTACTTGGCACTTAGTACCTTTGCCAAAGGGCAGAAAAGCTTTACCATGTAAATGGGTATATAAGTTGAAATTCATATCAGATAACGCTTCTCCAAAATATAAAGTGTTGGTGCATTTTACCCAAGCCTACATGCTTGATATATTTGATATCATCCTCATTTGTAAGTCACATGAGTAGTCATGTGAACACCTCTTGTAAAAGAGTTCATTTTTATCTCTTGTAATTGAAAAATGAAAAAGGAAAAGGATGGCTTACCTCATGCATGATGTAAAAGCAATTTCATGGCTCTAACTACCAAAACCCACGACTTTTTGAGCTGAGGGAATATCTCCTAACTTTGGGGATCACTTTTAGGTGGAGCCATTCGAATTCGAATTCAAAACTCCCTCCAAGAATAGCTATAAAAGGAGCAAGAAGGAAGAGGCGATTAGCAAGCCTTGTACATGACCACTTCATGTCATTTTGTAGAGATTGAAGAGCTTACTCCATAGCTCTATCATTCTACTCCCGTTATGCAAAGATTTATTGCCAATGTGGTTGTAATCATATATGAATTTATACATTTATCATCATTCACTTCTCTGTTTTGTTCTCTGCTATACTCACTCAGAGCAGTACCTTTAGAAGGTCATATCTCGAGTTTTAATGAACCTATTTCAGTGATGTAACTTGCGTTGGATAGCTTGTACTGTTTACTTTGTGCATATACATTTTCAAGGTCATTGGATTAATACTTTTGGAGATATCTGCATTTTACTCATTACTAGTCTATCTCTGCAGAGCCCCGAGAATGATGGGCATGTTCTAGAAATTGATGAAACTTGTTCTCAATGCTCAGTCCATCATTTGAAGTGTTTTAACTTGGATTGGTAAGCTTGCTAAGTCTATTTGCTATGCCCAAAAGGAATTCTTCTAATTCCTACCAGGTTGAGAGCATTGTTCATTTTTTTCTAGCAGGTGTATGTCCAAAAATAGCAAGTTTTGGGAGCTAGTCATTTCGCAACTAGTCTGTCTTGACTTAAACTTTTGGGATACATGTTCCAAAGTACTTGGCTGAAATTTTGGTGGATTTAGGAAGCTCAAACGGTCTACTAATAAACTCTGAAGTCTCAATTGGCTGGTGTGAAGCTGGTTGTAGCAGCACCTACTCATCTTTGGATTGCATCCACCATCTCTCTTCATAGTGGTATCAGAGCATAGTCAAGCAACATGGGAGATGGATTTCCATCAACAATTGACAAATTGGATCAAAACAACTACCCGGCATGGTCTCTAAGGATGGAGGCTTACCTTCAAGGGAGGAATCTATATGGATTCATATCCGGAGATGAAGCAATGCCAACCATGAGGAACAAAGGGCAACCATCACATGAAGAAGTGGAAGGACTTTCGAATTGGTGTTCGAAGGATGCACTTGCAAGGTCCTATATTCTAAACTCAATCTCTGATTTTCTTCTACCTCATGTCAAGGGATGCAAGACATCAAGAGAGACATGGAATGCACTTGCTTCTTTCTTCTCTTCCAAAACTCGAGCAAGGAAGAACCAATTGTGGATGGAGTTCACAACAATGAAGAAAAGCCCGAAGCAAAATGTGACTGATTATGTCACAATGATGAAGGAGATTTCCGACCAACTTGGAAGCATTGGAGAGGTAATTGAAGAGGAGCAAATCATAAGACAAATCATGAATGGAATGAAAGCAGACTACAAGTGGGAGTCATTCACAACAGCCATGGATTTATACATGGATATGCATGTACCCGACCTCAACACACTCATGGGCCAACTCTTCATTCATGAAGCAAAGATTAGCAAAGGTGGTGAGTCCTCAAGAGGTAATCAAACTTCTGCCTTATATTCTGATAAAGCTAAGGTCAAGGACAAGTCAAAGAATAGGAAGAATGAAGATGAAGGAAGCTCTTTCCAAGCAAATTTTGCAGGTAGAGGAAGAGCCAGAGGAAGAGGCAGAGGTGGAAAGCAAGGCAGGGGGAGATTCCAATCATCTCAGCCTTGCAATATATGTGGCTTATCTAATCATACTACTGAAGAATGTTTCAGGAACCCGAGGAACTCAAGAGGAAGAGGATTCAATAGAGGTGGCTATGGATCAAATAGAGGTAGATACAATGGAGGCTACAACAACAACAACTACTACAACAACAATTACAACAACAACAACAACTATCAAAGTGGCCACAAAGGAAGAAGAGATTACAATAACTATGCAGAGGACCAAAGTCAAGAAGATTCATTATTGATTATGAATCTATCAGCGAAGAAGGGTAAGGATGATGATCACATATTTTACATTGATTCGGGATGCTCGAACCATGTAGCAGGAAATGTGGCTTTACTTTCTGATTTGGAAGATCCTCATAACAAGCATGAAGTGAAGACAGGAGATGACACAAAGCACTCAGTGCAGAAGATAGGTAATGTGAAGACATCAGATGGGAATATGAACCTCTTAAGCAAAGTCTTGTATGTCCCTACAATTACCAAAAATTTAATAAGTGTTGGACAGATTGTTGAAAAAGGATTGCAGGTTAGATTCAATCGATTTGTAGCATATGTTGAAGACCCAAGGCAAGGCTTTCGAAGGATTGCCAAAGGAGAAAAGACAGGAAGGCTTTTCACTTTTGAAGTGGAAGATACAAAGAACATAGCTTTGTTTAGCTATGGATCTCAAACTCTAACAGAGTTGGAGATATGGCACAAAAGGCTTGCTCACATTGGTGAGAGGACACTCAAACAGATTTGCAGGGACCAAAGTGTACTTGGTTTGCCTAATATCACAAGGCAACACATGATTTATAAATGTGAAGCTTGTCAACTCGGCAAGGCTCATAGACAACCTTTCAATAAGAAAGGATATATGTATCAAAATCCTTTGGATCTAGTGCACACGGATGTGTGGGGTCCAAGTAAGGAGCCATCTATATCAGGCTCAAGATATTATGTGTCTTTCATAGATGATTGTAGCAGGTGGACCATTCTGTTTTTCATGAAGCACAAGGATGAAGTGTTTAATTGCTTTAAGAAGTATATTGCTCTTGTTGAAAACCAAACAGGTAGGACTTTGAAACGACTCAGGTCAGATGGTGGAGGAGAATACTTCTCTTCTGAATTTGATGCCTTCTTGCATGAAAGAGGCATTAAAAGGGAAGTCACTACAAGGTATACACCCGAACTCAATGGTGTAGTAGAGAGGAGGAACAGAGCTATTGTCGAAGCTGCAAGGTCCATGCTCAACGAAAAGGGATTGCCAAACTACCTATGGGCAGAGGCTGTGTCTACAGCCACATATCTCATAAATAGACTTCCATCTAAGTCACTAGATGGAACCACTCCATATGAAGTGTGGAATGGAAGAAGACCTAGTCTAGAGCATTGCAAAATCTTTGGATGCTTAGCCTATGCTCACATTCCTTCTCAAGTAAGAGGGAAATAGGATCCCAAGGCAGAGAAGTGTGTATTCATTGGTTATGATCAAACCAAAAAGGATATAGATTGTACAATCCAACCAATAAAGGATTTTTTGTGAGTAGAGATGTAATTTTTTATGAAAACAAATCATGGTTTGATGATGACAGGAAAGTGAAGCTGCCTTATGACTTGGATGAAGATTTTCCATCACTTCAACCAAAGGAGGCAAAGCAGATTGAAGAAAGTGATTCGGAGATTGACCTAGAAGACTTGAAAGACTAAAGCTATGGAAGAACAAAGGTAAAGCAAAGATGGAGGATGCTACATATGGACCCGAGAGCTCACATCAACCACTTAGAAGGTCTTCAAGGGAGAAGAAGAAACCTGAGAGGTTTGGTTATGATACTTGTTTGGTCACAAAGCACTCAATCTACATTGCAAAGGATTCAACCAATGAAGAACCTACCACATTCAAAGAAGCACAAAGCAAGAAAGCTTGGAGAGATGCAATGGATGAAGAAATGGAAGCCTTGAAGGAGAATGACGCTTGGGAGCTTGTACCTAACAAGCCATCTATGAAGATAATCGGATCTCGATGGATATACAAAATCAAGAGGAATCCAGATGGAAGTATAAATAGACACAAAGCAAGGTTAGTTGCTAAAGGGCTTTCTCAAACCCATGGTATTGATTATGAGGAGACTTTCTTTCCTGTTGCAAAAATGCCTACAATTAGGGTTCTCATTAGTCTTGCTGCATCTAGAAATTGGAATCTTTATCAACTTGATGTAAAGAATGCTTTCTTGAATGGATGGATTTCTGAGGAAATGTATATGGCACAACCTCCTGGATATGAGGATGCACATCATCCTAACTATGTATGCAAACTAAAGAAAGCTTTGTATGGATTGAAGCAAGCTCTAAGAGCTTGGAATTTCAGATTGGTGACTTATTTGCAGGACCAAGGATTCAAAGCTAGCAAGGCGGATACCTCTTTGTTCATAAAGAGGAATGGAGATCAAGTGATCTATTTATGTGTGTATGTTGATGATATTATTATCACAGGCAATGATCTTGAAGGAATCAAACAGGTAAAGAGTCAAATGAAGGAGTTCAAAATAAGTGACCTCGGACCACTCACTTATTTTCTTGGATTGGAGTTGATCTACACAGATTCAGGTATATACATCACACAAAGGAAGTATGTCCATGACATGCTCGTCAAGTTCAAGATGGAAAATACCAAGTGTGCAGGTACACCTATGGAGCAAAATCATAAGCTTAGTGCTTATGAAGGAGAGCCAATTGAAGACATCACAAGCTATCAAAGCTTGGTTGGAAGTTTGAACTATGCAACACTCACAAGGGTGGATATATGCTATAGTGTTAGCATATTGAGTCAGTTTATGCATAAGCCGAGAATACCACATATGGAAGCGGCCAAGAGAGTCCTCAAGTACCTAAAGGGGACCATAAATGAAGGTTTTTTCTATTCATATACTTCAGATATTGAGCTAAAGGTCTACTCAGATGCAGATTGGGCCAGATCTAAAGATGATAGAAGAAGCACATCAGGGTATGTATCATTTGCAGGTTCAAAAATCATTTCTTGGTCATCCAAGAAGCAACCAACCGTGGCATTATCTTCTACCGAAGCCGAATATAGAGTTTTGGCTAATGCAACTCAAGAAATCATGTGGTTAAAGTCTTTGTACACAGATCTTGGAGTTCATTCTTCAACACCTCACATTTTTGGTGACAACACAAGCTCACTACATCTTGCAGCTAATCCCGTATACCATGCTAGAACCAAGCATATTGAATGACTTTTTGAGCTGAGGGAATATCTCCTAACTTTGGGCATCACTTTTAGGTGGAGCCATTCGAATTCGAATTCAAAACTCCCTCCAAGAATAGCTATAAAAGGAGCAAGAAGGAAGAGGCGATTAGCAAGCCTTGTACGTGACCACTTCATGTCATTTTGTAGAGATTGAAGAGCTTACTCCATAGCTCTATCATTCTACTCCCATTGTGCAAAGATTCATTGCCAATGTGGTTGTAATCATATATGAATTTATACATTTATCATCATTCACTTCTCTGTTTTGTTCTCTGCTATACTCACTCAGAGCAGTACCTTCAGAAGGTCATATCTCGAGTTTTACTGAACCTTTTTCACTGATGTAACTCGGGTTGGATAGCTTGTACTGTCTACTTTGTGCATACAAATTTTCAAGGTCATTGAATCAATACTTTTGGAGATATCTGCATTTTACTGCTTACTGGTCTATCTCTGCAGAGCCCCGAGAATGGTGGGCATGTTCCAGAAATTGATGAAACTTGTTCTCAGTGCTCAGTCCATCATTTGAAATGTTTTAACTTGGATTGGGAAGCTTGCAAAGTCTATTTTCTATGCCCAAAAGGAATTCTTCTAATTCCTACCAGGTTGAGAGCACTGTTCATTTTTTCCCAGCAGGTGTATGTCCAAAAATAGCAAGTTTTGGGAGCTAGTCATTTCGCAACTAGTCTATCTTGACTTAAACTTTTGGGATATATGTTCCAAAGTACTTGGCTGATATTTTGGTGGATTTAGGAAGCTCAAAGGGGCTACTAATCAACTCTGAAGTCTCAATTGGCTGGTGTGAAGCTGGTTGTAGCAGCACCTACTCATCTTTGGATTGCATCCACCATCTCTCTTCACATAAAGCACGACTTGTTGCAAAGGGTTTTAAGCAACAACATGGTGTTGATTTTGAGGAAATCTTCTCTCTAGTGGTCAAGATGACTACTTTGTGCATGTTGCTTGGATTCGTTGCAATGGAGGACTTAGAGCTAGTCCAAATGGATGTGAAAACAACTTTCTTGCATGAAGATCTTATAGATGAGATCTATATGGAACAACCAGAGGGTTATGTAGTTCCTGGCAAGGAAAGTCTAGTTTGTAAGCTCAAGAAGAGCTTGTATGGACTTAAAGAGTCTCCTAGACAATGGTACCAAAAGTTTGATGCCTTTATGAAGTCCCAAGGCTATTCTCGGAGCAATGAGGATCATTGTTTCTACAAAAAGAGATGTTCTGATGGCAGCTTGATATGCTTGATACTTTACGTCGATGATATGTAGATTGCTGGGAAGTTCTCTTATGATTTGTCGCTTCTCAAAAAGAAGTTGAGTCAGACATTTGATATGAAGGATTTGGGGGATGCCAAACATATTCTTGGCATGCGCATTACTCGTGATAGGAGTAAAAGATGCATATAGTTGTCTCAAAGTGAGGACATATCCAAAGTACTTCACCGATTCAATATACAGGGTGGAAAGACATTGAGTACACCTTTACCCACATATGTGAAATTGAGCAAGGATGACTGCTCCAAATCAGATGAGGAAAAGGAATTCATGACCAAAATTCCCTATCAGTCTGCTGTTGGTAGTCTCATGTATGCTATGGTAGCTACGAGACCAGACATTACATTTGCAGTGGAAGTTGTGAGCAGATATATGTCTAATCCTGGCAAGAAACATTGGGAAGCGGTCAAAATGATTTTGAGATATCTGAGTGGCACTAAGGACAAGTGTCTATGCTTAGGTAGAGGGAAAGCATCTATTATTGGTTACACAGATTCTGACTATGCTGGTTGTGTAGACAATCGTAAGTCTACATCAGGGTACATTTTTCATTTTTCTAGAGGTGCTATCTCTTGGAGATCTCGTCTTCAAGAATGTACAGCTGTTTCCACCACAGAAGCAGAGTATGTTGCAACAAGTGAGGCATGTAAGGAAGCATTGTGGCTTTCTCGTCTTGCTTGAAGAAACTCGTGCGTGAAGAAACTGCCCGATTTGGAGATCATTTGAGAATGGTTTTTGTGATTAGTGAGAATTATATAGATCCATCACTACCATCGCATTGTGCAATTTATACATTGCCAAGGTCATTTTAATTCTACGTGATTTAATACATACATTGATCACATCTCTATCTCACTTCTTTGTCAAGTTCATCTTAGAATAATGATCTTCTCAAACTTAGTTCTTAGTGCATAGTTGATCACTTAATGTGATTTAAAGTGGTATAGATTCAGCCTACTATCCATCTCATGACTAGAAATTTTCATTGTCATTGCCTTTCTCAATCAGGAGATATCTACACAATGCTATCTACTCCTTGATCTGAACATTATTAAATAATGAAATTGTCGGGATGCATCCTTAACTTGCTAAGTTTATTTCTCGTAGTACACTTGATCATTTCAAGTGAAATAACTTGTGATTGGTAGCTATCTAAGTTAATTACATACTTCCAAAAGGAATTTAATCAATTGCTAGTAGGTGGAGAGTGTTGTTCATTTTACTAAACATGTGTAGATGTTGGTGCAATTAAAACCAAGACCACATACTTGGATAATGGTCACATCTCTTATACAACCTTATGTTATCAACCTCTTCTAAAAACCATTCACATTTACTTTTGTAAAAATGTCCTACAACCAAGAGGAAGTTTGGAAGGATCAAATCTCAAAGTTGTTGGTTTTTTTATTGATGAGAGAATATATCCTATACTTTAGGATTTACTTTTAGGTAGACCTATGTGAGTTCGAATTCAAATGATGGCTCCGATTACAACTATAAAGCGAGAAATCTTGACTCCAATAGATCATTGTGAAGGACATCTATTGTGAATTGAGAGCTCATCTCATAGCTCATTCACCTCTCACACATTGTGCAATATATGATTCCCAGTTACATTGTATTTGTATAGGATTTAATATACATGTTAGCATTACTTTCTCATTTCACTTCTCTGTTATGACTACATAAGAACAATGACTCTCTAAGAGTTTTTTCACAGTGTGTGATTGATGATTTTTCATGATTTAAAGCATGTTAGATTAAGCATACTCTACAGTATATGACTACAAAGTCTCATTATCATTGCCTCTCTGTATCATGAGACATTAACACATCTCTACTCTCTAGTCTATTGATTGTTGAATCCCGTAATTGTCGGGAAGGTTTTGCGATTTGCTAAACATCTTTTCAAGTGTGTGGTCCATCATTTTTTATGAAATCACTCATAATTGACAGCTAATTAAGCTAATCAGATATCTCAGAAAGGAATAAAGGTAGTTGCTATTGTGCTCAGAGAACTATTCAAAACATTGGACAGGTGTATAGACAAGGATAGCAAAGTTTCTTAGTCTTGGACTAATTCCTACCTATCTGTTTTGGTCCATTGATTAGTGGATCATGTTCCAAGAAGAATAAGTGATTATTGATGATCATTAGCTAGCTACAGAAGCCCAATACACTCTCCAACAATCAATCTTGGCAGTTGTGAAGTAGGATCAAGCAACACCACTTCATCTCTGAAGACTATCCACCATATCCTCCAATAGTAGAGACCAAAAAAGCAAGTCTTAGCTCATAGTTGAATTTTCTACTCATCTGTTTTCATGTATTGAGTAGAGGATCATACTCCAAAGCACTTACGTAATTATTTGTGATTCTTTGGAAGCTCAAATGGTATATGCTACTCTCCAGAAGTTGTTGTTGGCTGGTGTGAAGCAGGATTTTGAAGCACCACTTCGTCTATGGAATCTATCCACCATCTCCTCCAACAATGGTATGAAAGCAACATGAAGCAAAATGGGAGATGGATTTCCATCATTTTTTGACAAATTAGATAAGTGCAACATTCTAGCATTGTCCCTAAGGATGCAAGCTTATCTCTAACAAAGAAGCTTATACCGATACATCTCTGGAGATGAGGAAATGCCAATATTCAGAAGCAAACATCAACCTACAAGAGAGAAGCAAGAAAGGCTAACTACATGGTGTGCAAATGATGCTCTAGCGAGGTCTTATATGCTTAACTCAATATCTCATTTCTTAGTACCTCACATTAGGAACTGAAAGACCCCCCAAGAGACTTGGGAAGTACTTTCTTCATACTTCTCATCGAATTCAAGGGTTAGGAAGAACCAACTTCGGATGGAATTCACAATCTTGAAGAAGTGACCAAAGCAAAATGTGGCTGACTATGTGACCAAGATGAAGGATTAAACTTACCAACTTGGGAGCACTAGAGAAGAAATAGAAGAGGAGCAGATAGTAAGGTAGATCGTAAATGACATCAACACTGATGATAAGTGGGAGTCCTTCACCACAACAATGGATCTATATATGGGCATGTAGATGCCTAACCGCAACACATTTATGGTGCAACTCTTCACAGATGAGACAAATCTCAACAAGAATTGAGAAAACTCTAGAGGTAATCAATCTTCTGACCTTTACATAGATAGAAATAAGAGTAAAGATAAAGGCAAAGGTAAAAATAATGAAGAAGAGGCTAGTAACTCTGAAATGAACTTCATAAGTAGAGGAAAGGGTACTAGTGGAAGGGACAGAGGAGGAAAGAAAGGCAAGGGGAGATCATACAACTCTTAACCTTGCAATATGTGTGGCTTGACCAATCATACCACAGATGAGTGTTTCAAGAACACAAAGAATCAGAGAGAAAGAGGCTTTTAGAGAGGAGGCTATGGACAATCTAGAAGTGGGTTTAACAATGGAGGAAGCAATATCACGACTATAACCAAGGAAACAACAACAACAACAACTATCAAGGAGGTTTTAGAGGTAGAAGAGATTATAACAGCTATACACAAGACCAAGAGGATTCTATATTGATCATCAACATGACATCGAAGTAAGGTAAAGATGATGAGCATCTATTCTATATTGATTATGGTTGTTCCAATCATGTGGCTATAAATGTGGCATTGCTATCTAATCTTGAAGAACCTAAAGGAAAGCATGAAGTCTAGATATCTTGATAGTACATCTTCAAATAAAAACTCACAAACATTGTATGTTGTTTTAGATCGTAGGGCTCAACCTTCTACATGGTTTGTAAGGTCTTCTCTTGCAAGTACCATATATTGCATTTCATTTATACCTTTTGGCATGGTCACTAAGTGAACTACCCACTTATAGTGGATAAAAGGTGGATAGGTAGGATGTAAAGGATCCCTATGCTTAACTCATGAATGCATTTGACATATAGCACAAGAATTAACATAATCCCTTATATTTAGATAGATTCCTAGCCACCAATAACCTTCGCTAGTTTTTTCATATGTAGGCACAAAACCCATATTGTCTGGCTCATCAAGTATCATGCATATTTTTCATTACTTGCAATTTAAGTTGTTTAGTTCTAAGTACTCTTTGTGGAAATTTAATCTTCCCCTTGCATATCTCCAAATTAAGCCATCTTTTTAGAAATAATTAAAAGCTCATTTTCAAATATTCTTGAACATGTCTGTAGATCATGCAGGTGATTTAATAGGAGTACTAAGATATCTTCTAATCTCTTGCTACTCTCCTTCATATTCATCATTTTTAAATTGCTCATACACATATGCTTGAGATTCATAATTAATTCCATCAATATCTAATTATGCTATGTCATCTTCATTATGTCTAGATCTAGTAAGAGAGTTAGAATTTCTTGCAATATGTATAAAAACTAGATTTTTAAATTTAATGTATGAAATCCATCTTAGCATAGCAATATGAGGTGATGAACAGTTTTCTATCATTCCTATGAGTTTTAAGCAATCTATCTCTATAATTACATTGGCTCTAATAAAATACTCTTTATCAATTTTTAATGCAATAACTTACCCCCAAAGATCTCTTTTAATTTGTAGATAATTGCTTTGAGTTTCATGTAATATTTTGGCCCCAAATCGAACTACATATCTTTGTCGCTCTTCATCAGCCTCACCAATAACCCATCCTATGCCTATTGGACTTGTATCGATAGTCAAGATAATAAGTCTTTTTAGAATAATTAACACGTTTCAAACTAGGGGCATTAAGAAGTAGTTTTTTTTTTATTTCATCATAGCTTTTGAATGCTCTTCCATCCATGGAAACTTACGAATCTTTCTTAGCAATTCATACAGACAGTTAACAACATGTGCATAGCGAGGAATCCAAATTGAATAAAATACACAAGCATCAAGGCATCACCTCACTTCACTAATATTGCTACATGTCTCAAAAATCATATCTAGGGCATCAACCTTAGGTGGATACTGTCCCTGACCATAATGTCCACATACATATCCAACTACTAAAACCTTATTAACATAAAAAATGGACTTGTCAATTGAACATGTAAGGCCAACCTCTTCAAATCTTTGAAAAATCCATTCACAATAAGAGATATGGTCCACAAAAAAATTTCTGAAGCCAAACTAATCTAGAGTGTCATCTTTTACATTCTCTTCACATCCCTTTATAGGTATATTAGCATAGTTACAGTAGGAATGAGGTCATGTAGGAACATATTCATGGCATTCATCATGTGTGCTACTGAGTTTGCAGCTCCTTGAGGCAAAGTACACATATGGACTAATCCTAGAGGAGTTTTTATAGTCATGATATCCTTACTCTCAATAGCATGTTAAAATTGATCATTTCTTGAGTATAAATCTCCCATTGAATAGATAGCATAACCAGCGAACGCTTTAGTAAATTACCCTATAATAGGACCAGTGCCTACATTCATAATTGTAACTTTATTAACACATTGTAAATCTTGTATAAACCTTAATTTTCCATTTTTCTTAGGTACCATGAACCGTCTATTTGAATATGGAGCTGAAGATGGCTCAAGAATCCTCATGTGAATCTTCTCCTTAAGTAGCCTCATCAACTTAGGTAAATGAGCTTCTCGGACCGGTATAGGATAAAGATTCCACAAAATATGTGGTACTGTAAAGATAATCATTGTAGGTATGAGTTGTGGATCAACACAAACTATTTCTTGAGGATGTAATGAAAATGATTTACCATGATTTTTAATAAATCTTGGGAATAAATCACCTTCAGCAGGTAATAGAAATTCATCATTTACTATTTTGATTAGTTTCAAAGTTTCATCCGTAAATGTATGACCAATATTTTTACGCTCTCGTAAACTAGGATCTTTTGAGACCTATTTGAATTTCTCTTCACTCCCTTTAGGTAAGGGTTGAGCAATATGTTTAATCTTCTTATCAATTGTTTTATATTTCTTGTCAACTTTAGCTTCTTCGTAGATGTGTTTCATAACAAATTTTATAATTACCTCATATTCTTCAAGTGAAATTAAGAGAAAAAATCAGAAAGTATCCTTTTCATGCAATGTACATTGGAGTTCTTTGAATAATGAAAATGTAGATGAAGTTTCCATAACTTTTGTTTCCATTCTGGCCTCGCATATAAATGGATTACCTAAGATAATCTCATAGGAACAATTATCTTGGACGAAGAAGTGAAATGTCTCAGAGATTCCACCTATCATCACCGCTATATTCACACATGATCCGAGGAGTGAACCACATCCATTGTCTGTAGTTGTTATAATCCAACCATGATTTTTTTCTATTGGGCATTTAAATTTATCATATAAATGTTTTGAAATCACAATAATCTCTGACCTAGAATCAATCAGAGGCAAAGCTAAATATGATTTCTTTTTGTCACCTAAATTGATCTTCATCTTGGGTTGTGCCTCTCGCCTAAAAGCTTTTACTAAAGTTACTTTAAGAATGTTTGCTTTCATCATCTAACGTAATTGGACCTAAAACATTTCTATTAACTTTGCAAGCATTTTTATCTTATTCATCTGAATCAAAAGGAAGTGAATCTTGCATCAATTGAGTCATGTCAGCAACATCTTGCATTTCCACCTCTTGTGTAAGAGAAAATCTCTTCCTTTTAGTTAACTTGATAAAATTCTCTTTGAATTCAACTTGGCAATTGAAAATATTTGCTCAACTATCATGATCACTAGGATTTTCAACAAAATATCATAAAGTATTGCTTTTGAATCAATTTTTTGCTCAAGCTTGATATTAGAATACCTCTTGGAGTTCTTTTAGGCTTCTTTAACAATTTTTCATCATGTTGTTTTTCATCAATACGAGTATCCTCCATTTTTTCAAAAGATTTATTTTCATTTTTGGTAGTTGGTTTTGGATCACTTATCATAGGTTGCTTACCTTCTTTTATTTCCTTTCTTCTTTTTTCACTTGCTTTTGAATTTTCTCCTTGTTGAAATTGTATCTTCTTTGGCTTTGGTTCTTCTCTCATCTATCTTCTTGTAGTTCTTCTTCTTCAATCATTTAAATTTCTCTCATAATCCCATTTTCTCTTGTCTTCAACGCTTACAATATCTTAATAAATAGAGAATTGATCAATAGGTGAATTCCAAGCACTCTTTTCCATGACATCATCTCTAGCTTTAATTAGAGCTTCAATAGAATACTTTCTTGTTTCTCTAGATTAATCACTTGTTGAATCACTATCTACACACTCTAATTTTACTGCAAAAGAACCTTTCTTTGATTGAAAAAGATTCTTGTAAAGTTTTTGCATCCCTTCTTTTCCCGAATTAATAGCTAAATGAAGATGTGTCCTATAATCACACAGCTTCTTGTCAATATTAATGACAATTCTTGGTTCCTTAACTACTTTTAAAGCCTCACCACTATAGGTGAGATGATCAATGGAGTCACACCAAACACAAATCTCATTAAAGTTTCTTTGATTAGCCAATTGAGGAATAGGAGGTGATACTATAGGCTCAAGAAATTTAGTGGGGTGGGTTTGTGTAAAGGATTTATCCTAAGAATTTAGTGCATAGACTATATTTTTTAAGGATGAGACTTCCTTTCATATATTTGATGTTGCTTCATATGTGCGACTGCTTCTGCCACTCCGGGAAAAATAGCCCAATCATAAGTAAGTCTATATCGCTTACATAGCTCCTCAAGTCTTCTTCAACCTCAATTCTTACATCCAGAGTCAAAATCTTAAGAAATTATAATACTACGTCTGAAGTATGGGCTGCCTTATCATTCTTTGGTAATTGTGAAAATTGTTTGATAAATTCATTTTAAAGTTATGCTATTGAAACCTGAGGCTTTAGGGAGGTAACCCACTTCATGAAACCCTCTCTGCTATGCTGACTATAGTCTTCTAAATAGAACTCTTTATGTAGCTACTTCCTATATCCTCCCATTCAAGTTCATTATGAGATTCAATTATGGAATAATAACACTTTTGGTAGTCCATGTAGCTTTGCTAATTCCTCAAATGTATCTATATAGTTTGTAACATTTATCCCTGTAAACCTTCCTTTATCTTTTAATAAAGTTTCCACAACCTTTTGTCCTTGAGTTTCATTCATCATATTTTTGAATAATTCATCCATTTGTATTTCTTGATATGATTTAAATTACACAATTTTAATAATTTTTTGAACTTCTTGTTTAACCTTTTCTTTATGTTCAACTACCAAATCTACAAGACCATTGGTGTTCAGCTTCATTGATTAATAGTGTCCTAAAAATATGCAATTAAGCTGAAAAGTATGAGAATAAGAAGAAACCTTACTGATCAAGGCCCGAAGAAGAGGTTCAATAAATGTGCACATGTGAATTATTGATACATTATTTTTCAATTTATCAAAATCCTAAATACAACAATTGCTAATAATATGATGTGTGTGCTATCATAGCTACTTCAATAGTCGATGGAATGGGTAATGTGATGGGGATCGCCCACTTGCCAATCTCGATGGAGGCACTCAGATCAAGATGATCAGCCATCTACACCCAAGAGATTGAAAGGATTAGGAATACACTACTGCTCCCAAGGAGGAAGAAGCAACCGCGGCTTTGCAATTATCATTTATTCATATGTAGAAAAATATAAATCATGTGTACTTGAGTTGTAGTGCCAAATTTTCATGGCGGGTTCCCAAATGTCAAGAGGATGGGAACGCCCAGTCGAAGGATCAAGTGAGCTACCAAGTTCAATGGTTCACACAAGGTGACTTTACCAACACAGGTATTTCTCTAGCACTTGGGAAGAAACTTTAACATTGAAGTCTTTATTCAATTTACTTGGATGACAAGATTTGATTGCAAGGGTACATGGAATTTTAATCACTTATGTCAAAGCTTCCTTCTCTTATATAAGAGACTTCATGGATTTAAGCAATGAATTAGAAGTGTAAATGTAAGAAATGATCATAAGATAAATAATCAATGTAACTTTGAATCAATCATGTGTTTAAATAAATTTTGTTAACTTTATGTTTCAGATAGATTCACATTGATCATCCGATGTAACACACTTAGTACTCATGATCCTTCATGTATTTGTTTTAAGATACTACGAGATCCCAGCATTAGATTGGATTGAAAGACAATTAACGGAAGGTAATAGAAGTCCACGGTAGTCCTCTTATAAAGTATGCACTTAGTAGCATCACCTTCAATAAGCACACTCAAGGAGTATTCATGTGAATAACAACAGAAAAAGGGAATGATGTCAACATATATTTTGATACGGTATTGATTCAATGATCATATGATTTCGAAATATAATGATGTTGGCAAAGTCAACCGAATTGTTACAATGAAACGGACATTTGGAGTGCTTTGTGCCAAATGATGTTTGACATTCAATTAATCTGTTCATGAAAAGATTAAATAATTAAGTCAGACATGACAGACTATCCGAATCTAGTCGGATAATGGAATTCAAGTGGAATTTAGAGTTAAAGGTAGTTATGTTGGTGCAAATACCAAGCCTACACATTTGGCTAGATTTCATTGAAGCTCCATGGAAACCATTGCTAGGAAGCCTTTATCTTTTACCATTTGTAAAACTCATTTTTGACTTGAAAGAATATTTGTAACCACCACTAAACTCGTGGGTTTCGTTAGTTTGAAAAGTCATGAATCTACTTGAGAGAATATCTCCTAGATTAGAGGATCACTTTTAGTGAGAGCCAATGAAGAATTCAAATTCAAAGCTCAAAAGTATCATCTATAAAAGATGACTAAAAAAACTAGTGGATGCGTGACTCCATTTTTCGAGTTCTCCTTGACTACATTGTAAGAGAGTGAGGCTTACATTATAGCCTACACTATGCATTATCATTAGGCATTGATTATCATGCTAATGATCTTGTACAACATTGTGTTCTAATACAATAGATCAATACTTTTCATCTATGGTCTCTCTGTCATAGATACTCAGAACAGGCATGTTATATTAATCATATCTTAGTCATTCGTTTAGCATTTTAAATGTTCTATAGCTTTTCTCAAGCCAATTTGGAGAAAAGCACGTCGAAGTACCCACTAGTCAAACTTTGTAGAGGTCCTAAAAACTTGGGGGTAATGATTGGATTGCTGAATTGATTTGTCTATGTATAGTGCATCATTTTATGTGATTCCACTTGGAATCATTAGCTCGATAAGCTAATTTGATATCTCCAAAAGGAATTTTTCGGATTCCTATTGTAGTGGAAGCATTAAGCATACCAACCACCAGGTGTGTGAACAAAAATACAAGGTTTTCATTCATCATTCAACTTGGAAGTAGTCTGTTTTAGTTCAATCATCTCTCACATCATTTCAAAAGTACATAGGCACTTGTATAGTGTCATTAGAAAGCTAAGAGGGCCTACAATGCAACTCAGAAGCAAGAAGGGGCTAGTACAATACAGGAATTGGCAGTACCTACTCATGTCTTAGAGTGTTGATCTTTCCCCATAGTGGTATCAGAGCAAAGCTAAGGTAAAATGGAAGATGGTTTTCCTTCTTTCATTGATAAATTGGACAGGAGCAACTATCAAGCATGGTCCTTGAGGGTGAAGACATTCTTGCAAGGAAGGAGCCTCTATGTATACATGTCAGGAGATGAGGAGATGCCCATATTCAGAAGCAAAGGACAACCTACAAGAGAGGAGCATGAAAGACTCAATACATGGTGTGCAAAGGATGCATTAGCACGGTCTTACTTACTTAACTCAATTTTTTATTTTCTTCTTCCACACATTAGGACTTGTAAGACATCCCAAGAGACTTGGGAAACATTGTCTTCATATTTTTCTTCCAACACAAGGGCTAGGAAGAACCAATTGTGGATTGAGTTTACCAATCAAAGAAAGCAACCCAAGCAAGGCATCTTAGAGTATGTGACCAAAGTCAAAGATGTAGCTGATCAATTGGCAAGCGTAGTAGAAGAAATTGAAGAGGAGCAGATTGTAAGACAAGTAATCAATGGTATTAAAGCTGATGACAAATGGGAGAGCTTCACAACTGCCATGGACTTGTACATGGAAATGCAGATTCTAGACCTTACCACTCTCATGGGGCAGCTCTTTACCCATAAAGCCAAGCTCAATAAGAATGCAGATTCATCAAGAGATAATAGCTCTTCTGCCCTATACACTGATAAAAGTAAGTACAAAGAGAAAGGGAAGAACAAGAAGATTGAGGATGAAGGAGCTACCTCCCAAGCCAACAATGCAGGAAGAGGTAGAACCTCAAGAGGAAGGGGTAGAGGAGGTAAGCAAGGTAGGGAGAGACCTTATAACTCCTCACCATGTAATATTTGTGGATTGTCAAATCATACTACATATGAGTGTTACAGGAACTTTAAGAATCAAAGAGGTAGAGGATATCAAAGAGGTGGATATACACAATCAAGAGGAAGATTCAATCACCATCAAGGATACAATAACAACTACAACAAAAACTACAATAGCAACTAACAAGGAGGCTACAAATCAAGGAAAGATTACAACAACTATACAATAGAGCAAGAGGCTTCTCTTCTCATTATGAATATGACTTCAAAACCAGGTATAAATGATGATCATCTCTTCTATATTGACTCAGGATGCTCAAACCATGTTGCACACAATGTAGCTCTTCTCTTTGACCTTGAGGAACCAAAGGGTAAACATCAAGTACAAATAGGTGATGACACCAAGCACTAAGTGATCAAGGTAGGAAATGTTAAAACCTCTGATGGAAATAAGAATATGTTGAGCAGGGTCCTATATGTACCTACAATTACCAAAAATTTTATGAGTGTTGGAAAGATTGTGGAAAAGGGTTTGCAGGTTAGACTCAACCAATATGGAGCGTTTGTAGATCATCCCCAACATGGATTCAAGAGAATTCCCAAAGGAGAAAAGACAGGTAGATTATTCACTTTTGAACTTGAGGATACAAGGAACATTGCAATTTATAGTTACAAAGATAAAAAATTATCAGAGCTTGAAATTTGGCATAAGAGACTAGGGCATATTGGTGAGAGAACTTTAAAGCAAATATGTAGAGATCAATGTGTGCTTGGGATACCTCATGTATCCAAGCAATACATGATGTATAAACGTGGTGCTTGTCAGTTTGGAAAATCTCAGAGGTTACCCTTCTCAGGGAAAGGCTACATGCATGAGGACTACCTAAAGCTTGTCCATACAGATGTATCGGGACCAAGTAAGGATCCCTCAATTTCTGGATCTAGGTATTATGTATCTCTCATTGATGACTTCAGTAGGTGGACTGTCTTATATTTTATGAAGCCCAAAGATGAAGTATTTAGTTGCTTTAAAAATTATCTTGCACTTGTTGAGAACCAAACACGAAGGAATCTAAAGAGATAGGCTAGATGGAGGAGGTGAGTACTTCTCAAATGAATTTGATGCATTCTTGCAGGATAGAGGAATCAAGAGAGAAATTAAAACAAGGTATACCCCTGAGAAAAATAAGGTGGTAGAGAGGAGAAATAGAATAATTGTTGAAACAGCTAGATCAATGTTAAATGAGAAAAAATTACCTAGTTACTTGTGAACAGAGAGTGCATCTACTACCACTTATCTTGTAAATATGTTGCCATCCAAATGTCTTGATGGAATGACCCCATATGAAGCATGGCATGGTAGAAGACCTTCACTTGATCATTGCAAGATCTTTGGATGTGTTGCTTATGTGCATATCCCTTACCAAATAATAGGTAAGCTAGACCCTAAGGCAGAGAAGTGCATATTCATAGGGTATGACTTGAATCATAAAGGATACAGGTTCTACAATCCTTCCAACAAAGGATTCATGGTCAGTAGAGATGTTTTCTTTGATGAGAATGACTCTTGGTTTGAAAGTGAATGCAAGAAAGTAAAGCTACCTTATAACTTGGAAGAGGAGTTTGCAAGCCTCACTAGGGAGAAGCCTAATCTGAATGAAGACATCAACTCTGATGATGAGTGTTGAAGCTCAGATGATGAGTGTTGAAAATCAAGTCTTAATCATGCAAAAAGGCTCAACCACGAATTTTGCAAGTGGACCAATCAAAAAGAAGGACAAAAAGTCGTGGAATAAATTTATAAGCTCCACCAAACTTAATCAAATTCAAATCTCATCAAATCAGCCACCAAAAAGTGCACCTACACTGATTGGTGGGTGGTTAGCTAGATTGTAGGAAAAGTAGAACTCTATATGAGCATCATCTTGCTTTTTTTTCTTGAGTTGTATGCATTCCACAAGTTTCCCACTTATTTTAGTGGTCATAAACTCCAGCAAGCAGCCCCCTTGCTTGCTTACTATCTCAAGATTCAGAATGCCAATGACAATGAATCTTTTTAGCTATGAAATAGATAGTATTCTGATTCCATGCCACTTTAAGTCACATCAAATGATCAACTATGCACTAAGAACCAAGTCTGAGAAGATCACTATTGTGAGATGAACTTGAGAGAGAAGCGAGATAGAGATGTGATCAATGTATATGTATTACATCACATAGAATTACAATGAAATTGGCAATTTATAATTGCATAATGTTAGGGTAGTGATGCATCTATAGAGTAATCTATTGAATCACAAAAAACCACTCTCAAATGTTCTCAAAATTGGGATCTTTTTCACGTGCGATTTTGATCCATTTTTATAGCTTGGAGTTGGAGCCAAGTTTTGAATTCAAATTCAAGCTCTTATCATAAATTGAATCCTAAACTTAAGGACTTACTTTCTCATCAATCAGCTACCAAGTAATTCAAGATTTGATTCCTTCTCACTCCACGTGAGAGTACTGCAGTTAACATATGCACTTTTAAAAGGATAAAAGTAAATTGATTTTTACAAGGGAATAGTAATATGTGACTATATTGAAACAAATGTTTATTTCCCAAGTATGTAGGCTTGAATGCATTTGCACCAATAGCTCCCCCTCAAGCCTAACATGCTTGGTCTTCATTTCTCTTTGATTTCCTTCAATCCGATCATCATCTTGAACCTGTTCATCTTAGTTCCATCCAATGATTTAGTTAGCATATCTGCACATTCCAAATTGGTTGATACATAGGACAATTGGATGTCTTTGCTAAGTAGCTTCTCTCTTACATAATTATAGTGCACTTTGATGTGCTTGGACCTAGCATAATATAGAAGTTTAGTAGCCAAATGAAGTGAGCTAGTGTTATCTCCAAAGATCATTGGAGTATAAGAATGTAATCCCAGATCTGTGTAAAGTAGATTAAGCCACATAGCCTCTTGTGTGGCATTTGCTAAGCCTCTATATCCTACTTCAGTTGATGACAATGCCATAGTTGGTTTTTTTTTTATGAACATCAAATTAGCTTTGAACCTGCAAAAGATAAGTAGCCAGAAGTGCTCCTCCTATCATCTTTTGAGCTAACCCAATCTACATGAGAATATAGCTTGACATCCAAGTTAGATGTGAATGGATAAAATAGTTCTTAATTTATAGCACCCTTTAGATACGTTAAGATCCTCTTGGTAGCTTCCATGTGAGGTTTTCTTGGTGTGTGCATAAACTGTCTTAATGTACTTACTCCATAACATATGTCCACTCTTGTTAGGGTTGCATAATTGAGACTCCCAACAAGCCTTTGATAACCTGTAATATCTTCAAGGAGTTCTCCCTCATGAGAACTAAGTTTGTGGTTGTGTTCCATGGGTGTACCTACAACTTTAGTGTTCCCCATCTTGAATTTGACTAACATATCATGAATGTACTTCCTCTGAGTAATAAAGACTCCAGAATATGAATATACAAGTTCTAATCCAAGAAAGTATGTTAACAAACCAAGGTCACTAATTTTAAATTCTTCCATCATCTAAGATTTGATTTGGTTGATGCCATTGGGATCATTCTCTGTAATGATAATGTCATCCACATAAACACATAGATAAAGAACTTCTGAGTTGGTATTCTTTATGAACAAAGAAGAATCTTCTTTGCTAGCAACAAATCCTTCATCCTACAAATATTTGACAAGCTTATGGTTCCAAGGTCTAGGAGCTTGCTTTACACCATAGAGTGCTCTCCTTATTTTGCATACATAATTTGATTTGTTCTTTTCTTCATACCCTAGTGGTTGAGCCATGTAGACTTCTTCTGAGATCCATCCATTTAAGAATGCATTTTTAAAATCTAACTAATGGAAGTTCTAATTCTTTGAAGTAGTAATACTTACTAAAACTCTGATTGTTACTTAGCCACAGATGAGAAGGTCTCATCATAATCCACTCCATGGGTTTGAGAAAAACCCTTTGCTACTACCTTGCTTTATACTTATTGATTGAACCATTCGAATTTTTATTTACTTTGTAAATTCACTTGGATCCTATTACCTTCATGCTTGGTTTCTTGGGAACCAAATCCCAAGTGTTGTTCTTGTGAAGTGCTTAAATTTCTTCCTACATGGCTTCTCTCCATTCTTCCTTCTTATTGGCTTCTTCAAATGAAGATGGCTCTTCTGACATAAAATCTTTATTCATGTATACAGAATGCTTGGTGACTAGTGATGTATCATAGCCATACCTTATGGGTTTCTTACTGTCCCTTTGAGATCTTTTAGGTGCTTGATTGGATGACTCTGGAATGTCTTCCAATTGCTTGAAGTTTGTGTTGCCCTTGGACTTCCAAGCTTTGTAGTCAATATGTTCTTCATCTTCGGAGTTGACATCTTCTGATGTTTGTGGTTGTTCTTGAGTCAAAGTTGGAAAATTACTTTCCAAGTCATAGGGTAGCTTTATTTTCCTGCAATCATCTTCAAACCACGAGTTATTTTCATGAAACACCACATCCCTAATAATTGTAAATCCTTTGTTAGTGGGATTTTACAACCTTAATCCTTTCTCGGTTTGGTCATAGCCAATAAATATACACCTTTAAGCTTTTGGATCAAGCTTTCCTTTAATGTGTGAGGGTATATGTGCATAAGCAATGCACCCAAATATTTTGCAATGGTCTAGGGAAGGTCTCTTGCCATTCCATGCTTCATAAGGTGATATTTCATCCAAGGACTTGGATGTGTTTTACGTATGTGGCTGTGGAAATAGCCTTTGCGCATAAGTAATTTGGAAGTTTCTTTTCATTCAACATTGATCTTGTAGCCTCTACTATAAATCTATTCCTTCTCTCTGCCACTACATTCTGTTCAGGGGAGTATCCTGTTGTAACCTCTCTCTTTATGCCTCTATCCTATAAGAATGAGTCAAATTCATGTGAGAAATACTCACCACCTCCATGAGATTTGAGCCTCTTCAAGCTTCTACCTGTTTGGTTCTCGACCAATGCCAAATATTTCTTAAAACAAGTGAAGAGTTCATCTTTATGCTTCAAGTGTAAAGAATTGTCCATCTACTATAGTCATACATGAATGAAACATAGTACCTTGATCCTGAGATTGACGGCTCTCTGCTAGGACCCTAGATATATGTGTGCACAAGCTCCAAGTAGTCTTCATACATGTATCCTTTTCTGTTGAATGGTTGCCTATGTGATTTGCCAAATTGGCATGCTGCACATTTGTAAATCATGTGTTGCTTGAACACATTGGGAATGCCAAGCACAATATGATCCTTGCATATTTCCTTTAGTGTTCCTTCACTTGTATGACCTAGTCTCTTATGCCATATCTCTAGTTCAGATAGGGTTTGATCTTTGTAATTGAAAATGGAATGTTTTTTGGTATCTTCAACTTCAAATATAAAGATTCTACCAGATTTCTCACCTTTTGCAATCCTCTTGAAGCCTTATTTAGGATCCATGCGTTGTGAATCTAGCATGTAAGACCTTTTCAACAATCTTCTCAATGGTGATTAGGTATTTTGTTATGGTTAGCACATATAATACCTTACTTAAAAGGCTCATATTACCATCAGATGCTTTAATGTTTCCAATCTTCTTAACAGATTGCCTAGTATTATCTTTGAGAAAGTAGTGGCTGATAGGGAGGAATTAGATGCTCAAGAGGCCAAAGAATTCTTTGCATGGTGTAATAAAGTGATAGGAAGGAGACGGTTGAACCACACCCTTCATAGATAGGAGATGGTTGAACTACACCCTAAGAGAGAGGATCAGGAAGTAATCCTCAACCATGGCTTTTGGGGCAAGTGGTTAGCCCATCAGATTCCTAACCAAGAGGTTGTGAGTTTAATTCCTTAAAGGTACTCTATCAAGATATGTTTAGACTTTAGCATAAATATTACACACACATTAATGTGAATATAAAATAGGGTGGTATGGGACACCAGATTTTATACCTAGATTGATGTAGGAAAGATGGTATGGGCCATCTGACCGTGCGATGATAATTATCTTTTAGTCTGAGAATGGATTTTGAAGTTGGATTTGATCTTCAAGGAAATGAAAACTCCCAAGGATAAGTTTTAATTCAAGGAGGATAAAAGTACGATCTCAAGATACTTCAAGATCAAGTTTGTAAGAAGATATGAAGTAAGTAGCTTCCAAGTTCTTCTTGAAACACTTCAAGTTAAAGTGTTGATGATTGGGAAATATTTGATAAATTTCTGAAAGAGTAAGACTTTGACTGACTCCAAGCATTTCTCAAGAATTGCACTTCTAGTAAGGACTCATAAAGATTGAATACAGGCATAAACTTAGTCTCAAGTGAAGCATTGTTTGAGTAAAAACAACTCATCAATAGAACCTCAGTGGGTCGACACACTGATGTTGGATACCACACTAGTATCTTGTGGTTGGATGATGTTTAGATTTACTTTATGAATCTTTTTGAGAATCGAGTTCCTTTCTTTTAAAGAAAGAAAAATAGATGCTTCAATACCTTGTTGAAATAGATTATTAAGAAGTTAAAGTCTTGAGCTAAAGTCTTGGATCATCAAGTACTTGACTCATAATAAGTTTATATCTTAGAAGTTTGAATTAGTTAAATACAAAGATTTAGTTCTTTTCTTTTCGCTTTCCAAATCTTTTGAAATTGCCTCAGATATGGTATCTGATTTTTATTGCAAAAGTCCAGGTTTAGCTGATTGGAACTAGATAACTAAATTAATCATCCTAGATAGATGTTCTGTATAAGAACTTATTCAATCTTCAAAAGATGACAAGTCCATGATTGACTTATTCATTTAAGTTTGCTTCCAGTTACTAACATACCTCTTAGGACTTTGTAGAGTCCAGTACACTCTAGAATAGGAAAGTTAGGAATTGCTCATAAGATTGACGATTCTCAAGAACTTTTAGCTGAAGTCTTTGAGAACAATGTCCTAAGTTGGACAATTTTCATTTTGAATTTGACTTGTTCAAGACATAGTAAGGTTGATCCAAAGTAAATGGAAAACTTTCTCCTACAATTTACATGGGATTTTCAAGCCTGTTCGGACTCAGTAGATCTCAAGTCAGGTGAAGAAATCAAGTAACTGTTGGTTAGGAGTTAACTATTGTACAAACATCCAAGTCAGATGTTTGGATCAACCAAACTTTAAGTTTTCCAAATAAAATTCAAATGAATCAAGAGTTCTCAAAGTTTTGATTGGGATACAAATCCCACCTTAGTTACTAAGTCCATGCACCACTCATGCCCAGAAATGGACTAGTAATTGGAGTCCATCCATTTGATATGTTTGTGCCCAGATCGCACATCGAGACATAGTGATGTGGCTAGGGATGTTTTTAGATCCACCCCTTATTATTCACTCACTACTCTGTACTTTGCCCAGTTTATCAAAGTGCAAAGCCAGACAATGTTTTGAATCATTCGGGCAATGATCCCACTATAGAGATGAGACATGTTCTTCTAGTTTTAGAACATGACAAGTTCTTCCGGTTTAAGAACATGAGGCTCAGGGGTTGTCTATGGATAGTATATATAGCTTTATTTTTGAGGACGAAAATCTTTCCCAAGGGGGAAGAATGTAATAAAGTAACTCTATGGTCTAGGGATCTCACTCCTTCAGACAAATCTCAAATCGGACAGTGTTTGGTCACTCGCCTGTAGGACCAAAGATCTCAAGAATAGACTCAAGCATAAGCTCATGTGCTCTCATATTCAAGTGATCCAGTTCGCCTAGTGGTTAAGTCTCATGATTGTGAAGGAGGAGGTCTTGGGTTCAGTCCCCATGGGGAGCATGGGGAGAGAGTTTTGCCCAAGAAGCTCTAGAGCCTTCTAACTCAAGTTAACGTGAGTTAACTTGAGTCTTGAGAGACTTAACTCGAGTGGCGAGTACACCAACCACTAGTGGACTCTAGTGGAAGGTACTAAAGTAGTGATCGAGAAAACTCTAGCCACTAGTAGACTCTAGTGGAAGGTATCAAAGGAGTGGAGGAGATTGCACATGCACTTGTGGACTTTAGTAACGTTTGTGGTCCTTGTTCATTTGAGCAGCTATATATATAGGCATAAGGTTGGGAGGAGAGTCATCTCTCTAGCACGTGGTGGTCGTAATTTCTTAGGTTGTTGCACATGGCATGGAATTTCATTTAGATCTTACAACCACTTATAACCCCAAGGCTAATGGGAAAATATAAGAGGGTATTCTTGAATTGTGAAAGCAATTTCTAAAGCTTGTAATGATGATATTAAAAATTGGTGGACATTTCTCCTTTTTGCATTATGGGCTGATCGAATCACTTGCACTAGAACAATAGGGTATATGCTAGCAAAACTAATGTACTATTAGAAACCTATTTTTCTTGTACATACTCAAATACTTACATGGTCAACTCTTCCATGGAATGATAATCTATCTACGCAAGATCTCATGGCTATGTGAATTCAACAAGTTTAGCAAGGAAGTGAAAATCTAGATGAAGCTATTGATAAGTTAAAAGAATCTAGTATTAGGAATAAGAAGTATTTTGATAAGTCACATAGGTTAAGGTTAAGTCACATAGGTTAAGGTTAAGTCACATAGGTTAAGTTTAAAGTGAATTCAAATTGATGATTCGATTTGGATTTACGATAGTACATTTTATTCCCAATATGATACATGTAGGAAGTTAAAATGGCATTGGTTTGGACCTTATGTGGTGGTAAATGTTAATGAAAATGTAACTTATGCTTTAGGAGAATTGGATGGAACACCTCTTAAAACTTTAATTGCAAGCAAAAGGATTAAATTTTTTAAACAAAGAGATGACGAAAATTATGAATTATTCGATGTTGAAGAGGATGAATGAAATTCGGATGACTTATGAAATAAAAATTATGTTTATCTTGTCTAAAATGAATTTATGTTGATGATGAAAATTGAAAAGAATGTATGCATTTTTGCTCTAAATGAGGATTTTATTTTGCAAGAGTTGACATAAAATGAAAGTGCTAGTTATGGATGCTCAAAAATCTTCAAGAAAATCTTCAAGAAAATGTTCAAGAAGAATTTAAGATGAATCTACGAACAAAGCTTTGAGTAAAGCTAGGAAACTTCTATTGGACCAATCTTCAATTTTTATTTTTCTTTCCATGTATTTGTTCCCTCAAGTTACTAAAACTCCGCTTGACAAAAAAGAATTTTGGCAACTTTATTTTTGAATTTTTACTACTACCATTGGAACCACATGAAAAGACTTATATTTTATTATTTTGAAGATATGTAGACCTTTTCACAAAGGCTCTACCTTGGGAGAAGTTTGAAGCTTTCTACAAAGATTTGGGTTTATTTTCTTTTGTGGATTGATCTCTTTCCGCATAGCTTGACATTTCCTTATACATGAGTGCTAGCTTCTTCTTCACCACATCCACTACAACAGATCGAGGGAATACTGACGGTCAGTATACCGATGCTCAGCTGTCGGCATCGGTATGACCCTCAGTTAATTTGGGAAAGCCGCTTTGCCTCGGAAAGGCAGCGTCGGTATAAGCGTCGGTAATTTGCTGGAATTACCGATGCTTATACCGACGCTCTCTTTTTAACTGGGACCGAAACCAAAATTCGTCATTCTGAGCATTTTGAATCCACCTCTTAACCTGTCGGGTTTGCACGTGCCAACAACAGATCTCTGTTTGTCACCCTTTCTCTCTCTCTCTCTCTCTCCCTCCCTCTCTCTCTCACTCTCTCTCTCTTCCTCCCTCTCTCTCACTCTCTCTCCTTCTCTCTCCCTCCCTCTCTCTCCCTCCCTCTCTATCTCTCTAAACAGACCTCTATCTTTGTAGATCTGAAGTTTTGGTAAGTAGATCGCACATATTTTAGCACTCTTTTTTGTTTCTCTATGTTTTTGCTTTACTAATATGTTCTCTGTTTGGTTTTGCAAGAGATTTTGGGATCAAATATTTGGAAATTCGATGAAGAAGAACCTCAAGTGGATTTTGACGACCTTGATTCAAACAATTCTCTCTCTCTCTCTCTCTCTAAGCACACCTCTATTTTTATAGATATGAAGCTTTGGTAAGTAGATCGCACATACTGTAACAATCTTTTTTCTTTCTTTATGTTTTTGCTTTTCTAATATCTTCTCTTTAGTTTTTCAAGAGATTTTTGGGATCAAATCTTTGGAAATTTGACGAAGGAAAACTTCAAGTGGATTTTGACAACCTTGATTCAAAAATTACATCAATGTAAGTGAGACATATATCACTTTTTTTCTTTCTTTATGTTTTTTCTTTTCTAATGTCTTCTCTCTTTAGTTTTGTTTTCGACAGAGAGAGAGAGGGAGAGATATATACATATACATACACACATACACAATGCATATGCATACACACATGCATACGCATACACACATGCATACGCATACACACATGCATATGCATACACACATGCATATGCATACACACATGCATATGCATACACACATGCATATGCATACACACGTACACAATGCATATGCATACACACATACACAATGCATATGCATACACACATACATAATACATATGCAAACACATACATGCATGCATGCACACATGCACATGCATACACACATGCACATGCATACACACATGCACATGCATGCACACATGCATATGCATACACATACACACATACATAATGCATATGCATACACACATACACAATACATATGCATACACATACATGCATGCATATATATGTATACACATACATGCATATGCATACATACATGCATGCATATATGTGTATACGCATACATGCATATGCATACACATACAAACATGCATATGCATACATGAATGCATATGCATACAAGCATGCATATGCATACATGCATGCATATGCATACATGCATGCATATGCATACATGAATATGCATACACATACACATACACATACATAAATATGCATACACATACACATACACATACACATACACATACACATACATGAATATGCATACACATACACATGCATGCATATGCATACATGAATGCATATGCATACATGCATGCATATGTATGTATACACATACATGCATATGCATATATACAAGCATGCCGATGCATATATACAAGCATGCATATGCATACATGTATGCATATGCATACATGCATGCACATGCATACATGAATGCATATGCATACATGATGCATATATATGTATACACATACATGCATATGCTTACATGCATGCATATATATGTATACACATACATGCATATGCATATATACAAGCATGCATATGCATACATACATGCATATGCATACATGAATGCATATATATGTATACATGAATGCATGTATACACATGAATGCATGCATATGCATACAAGCATGCATATGCATACATGCATGCATATGCATACATGAATGCATATACATGCATACATGAATGCATGTATACATATGCATACATGCATGCATATGCATACAATCATGCATATGCATACAAGCATGCATATGCATCAAGTATATGCGTACATGAATGCATGTATACATATGCATACAAGCATGCATATGCATACAAGCATGCATATGCATACAAGCATGCATATGCATACAAGCATGCATATGCATACAAGCATATGCATACATGAATGCATGTATACATATGCATATACATGAATGCATATGCATACATGAATGCATGTATAGATATGCGTGTATTTATATTTTTTTATATTTTATATATTATATATTATATTTTATATTTTTTATTATTTGTTATTTATTATTTATTATTTATTATTCATTATTTATTATTTATTATTTATTATTTATTATTTATTATTTATTATTTATTATTATTTATTTATTTTTCTAGATTTAATTTCTTTTTTTATATATTTATATTTTCTATTATTAATTTGTTTCTTTTTTAATTTATTATTATTTAACTATTTTTTATTTTTTAATTTTTAATTTTATTTTATTATTTATTTATTTTGTGTTTTTTGTGTGTGTGTTCGTGTTCATGTGAGCGTGTGTGCATCTCTTTTTGTATCATGGTTGTATTTTTCATATCTTATATTGGTCTTAAATCTCTTGCTTTTGTTTGTTATTATTTTTTCCAATGTGTATATGGATATATACAAGAATATGCATACATGAATGCATGTATGCATATGCATACATGAATGCATATATATGTATACACATACATGCATGCATATGCATACATGAATGCATGTATACATATGCATACATGCATGCATATGCATACATGCATGCATATGCATACATGCATGCATATGCATACAAGCATGCATATGCATACAAGCATGCATATGCATACAAGCATGCATATGCATACAAGCATGCATATGCATACATGAATGCATATATATGTATACATGAATGCATATATATGTATACACATACATGCATGCATATGCATACATGAATGCATGTATACATATGCATACAAGCATGCATATGCATATGCATACATGAATGCATGTATACGTATGCATACATGCATGCATATGCATACAAGCATGCATATGCATACAAGCATGCATATGCATACATGAATGCATATATATGTATACACATACATGCATGCATATGCATACAAGCATATGCATACAAGCATATGCATACATGAATGCATGTATACATATGCATACAAGCATGCATATGCATACATGAATGCATATGCATACATGAATGCATATGCATACATGAATGCATATGCATACATGAATGCATATGCATACATGAATGCATATGCATACATGAATGCATATGCATATATGAATGCATATATATGTATAGACATACATGCATGCATATGCATACAAGCATATGCATACAAGCATATGCATACAAGCATATGCATACATGAATGCATGTATACATATGCATACATGCATGCATATGCATACAAGCATGCATATGCATACATGAATGCATATATATGTATACACATACATGCATGCATATGCATACAAGCATATGCATACATGAATGCATGTATACATATGCATATATGCATGCATATGCATACAAGCATGCATATGCATACAAGCATGCGTATGCATACAAGCATGCGTATGCATACAAGCATGCGTATGCATACAAGCATGCGTATGCATACAAGCATGCGTATGCATACAAGCATGCGTATGCATACAAGCATGCGTATGCATACAAGCATGCGTATGCATACAAGCATGCGTATGCATACATGAATGCATATGCATACATGAATGCATATGCATACATGAATGCATATGCATACATGAATGCATATATATGTATACACATACATGCATGCATATGCATACATGAATGCATGTATACATATGCATACAAGCATGCATATGCATATAGGAATGCATATGCATACATGAATGCATATATATGTATACACATACATGCATGCATACGCATACATGAATGCATGTATACATATGCATACAAGCATGCATATGCATATGCATACAAGCATGCATATGCATATGCATACAAGCATGCATATGCATATGCATACAAGCATATGCATACATGAATGCATGTATACATATGCATACATGCATGCATATGCATACATGCATGCATATGCATACATGCATGCATATGCATACATGCATGCATATCCATACATGAATGCATATGCATATGTATACATGAATGCATATATATGTATACACATACATGAATTCATATATATGTATACACATACATGCATGCATATGCATACAAGCATATGCATACATGAATGCATATGCATACAAGCATATGCATACATGAATGCATGTATACATATGTATACATGAGTGCATGTATACATATGCATACATGCATGCATATGCATACAAGCATGCATATGCATATGCATACAAGCATGCATATGCATATGCATACAAGCATATGCATACATGAATGCATGTATACATATCTATACATATGCATACATGCATGCATATGCATACAAGCATGCATATGCATATGCATACAAGCATATGCATACATGAATGCATGTATACATATGCATACATGAATGCATATGCATATGTATACATGAATGCATATGTATACAAGCATGCATATATATACATTGGATGAGATGATATCTTCACATTGCATCAGATGGGATCTCCACGTACACCTTGGGGTGCACATGATCATGACGACTCCAAGATATATCATATGCGTAATGGTGCTGCAGTTATGGATTCGGCCAGAAAGTCAATGCGTCAGCGCATATGACAACTCTGCTCCATGGAATTCGGTCATTGAGTAATGTTAAAATGAACCGAATAGGATAGGGACTCTAAAAATCATATCACACAATGCATATATGAAGAGTACCTGCTAGCACCTCGGAATCCTATTGTGAGTTCCGAGTGGATTCAACATACAGCACGCAAAGTGATGTCACATGGACGATTGGAAGCTCGCGATGCTTTCAGGGCAGGCTTACTGAAGCCTGTATGGCTAGATGTCGAAGAATGGGAATCGATTTAGGATGAGCAGCAACATACTCCTGATCGATATCATCAATAGAAAGATGCGACGGCCACACGTTTAGATACGGTTGGAACATCGCATTTAGGTAGCGGCGGATACGACAGTATGCGCTACCAATTTGTAAGTATCATGTTAATTATTGAAGTTATTTTTGTTAAGTAAATTATGTATGTTCATCTAACATTTTGCATATTTATTATAGGAGTTGGTAGTGGGTCGTCCTCCGACACGAACTGAAGAATCATATGGATATCGACATGGACTGACTGCACTGTTACAAGACTTAGAGGGATGCGGTGCAATCATCTCATGGGAGAATATTCTTGATTAGGTAAAGTTATATCTTGGTTTTGTGTTTTTAGTTGTTGTTTATAAATGTCATGTTAATTGGTGTTATTTTATACATATGTTTTGTTGCAGGATTGTAGGTGTAAATATTTTGATCAATGCCACAATTTTGTATCACACTCGCATACGACAATGATGTAACATAATTTTGTATTCGATTCCTATATGGAAGTGATTTGTCACATTGCCACAATTTTGTATTACACTCCTATGTGGCAATGATGTACCATAATTTTGTATTCGATTCCTATATGGAAGTGCTTTGTCACATTTTGTATTCGATTCCTATATAGAAGTGCTTTGCCACACTTTTGTACATTTTTCATTTATGGAATATACAACTTTTTGTACATGATTCATTGTTCATTTTTGCTCATATAAGTTTATGTTTTGGTTGCCATTAGAGTACATAACACATGTACTCAGTTGGGTAGAGTGTATTGTCTTTTCCTAGCCAACATCATGCTGTAGCAAAAGACAACACACTCTGCCCAAAAAAATTTGTGCAGATAGGGTCGTCGGTATACGTGCTGGTAGATCTAGTATGGTCGTCGGTATACGCGTCGGTACACCGAGTGCGGGCATCGATATGGGCATCGGTATAAGCATCGGTATTACCGATGCTTATACCAATGCCCATACCGACGCTTATAGTGGCACCCATACCAGGGCTTTCTTTCTGACGTGTATACCGACTTTAACACCTGCATTGTGAAGAGATCACGCCCGTTCATTTGCCTCGGTAGCAGCCTCGGTATACCCTCGATATGTTGTAGTGATCACTCCTATGGGGCTTTGTTGATATATTTTTGTAGTGATGTGTGTGAACACACTAGGATCATAGGGGTATTTTTTCCCTCTTTAGGAGGTTTTCTTTCTCGATTTGTATATTTGGTTCTTACCCTAACATGTCACTTATCTTTGTACATCTCTTGATAATACATTCAATATTGTGTGTTGTGCTCAAAGATTCTTCTTTTTCCTTAAGTTGTTCACATGCTTTCCCAGACCTCAAACTCCAACAAAACGGGCATTCTTGGAGATAGATTAAGGGAGCAAGAGCATATGAGACACTCGGTAAGCGGATGCTAGAATTGAGAGATACAACCAATATTATTATGAAAAAAAACATTAGTGCCATCAACGAAGAGCCTAAGAAACATCTCGTCCTAGCTATGGGTGAGTAAGATCCCGTAAAGGTGCCCCCAGTTTACTTAATTTCCAACAAAGTAGATAAGCTCCACCACAATTATGTCAAAAAGCAAAGGAGCATGCCCAATATCCTATCTGCTAAAGCACTTCTAGGTATCTCCTTAGACATTGGATCCTCATTTTTCCTTCAATCAAACAAATTATCAAGTGACACC
Source organism: Ceratopteris richardii (assembly GCA_020310875.1). Lineage (NCBI taxonomy): Eukaryota > Viridiplantae > Streptophyta > Polypodiopsida > Polypodiales > Pteridaceae > Ceratopteris > Ceratopteris richardii. The sequence continues at coordinate 56,573,302 of CM035412.1, read as the reverse complement.
AATAAACAAAAAAACAAAGATGCTAGATAGGTGAGACTCAATTATTTGGTTATGTTGGTCTCTCTTTGTTGCAATTGTAACTAACTAGCCACTTCCTCTCTGTCTCTGTCTTTGTCTCCCTTTCTCTCTCTAGCTATCTCTCTCTCTCTCACTATCTCTCTCTCTCTATTTCTATTTCCAAAACATGAGCTCACACCACCCTCTTCACTATGTCTTTCATGCCTCCGTTTAGACCAATATTTTCAATATCTACTTATTTCTATTTCTCAAACACGTTATATAGACAATGATAAGTTCTGTGTGCTCTTTCCGCAATTCTCTAGAATCTAGATAGGTGAGGGCTCTCGTCCTCAACAAAATTGTTAGAAACCAGTTATTCTCTCTCTCATTTTTCATATTCAGAGAATACTACGATCTTCTTCGCATACAATATTACCTCTACTATCCCCTTAGGAGTCCATGGAACGTCCCACTTATGATCTACCATAGTGTAAATAATTCTTCACATTTCTCTCTCCTTCTCTCACTGTTTCTTTTAAATCCACACACAAACATAGAAAGGATTTTACTCCCTTTTGCAATGCCATGTGCACACACACATCTCTCTCTCTCTCTATCTATCTCTCTCTATCCCTCTCTCTCTCTCCCTATCTCTCAAGCTCTCTACCTCACTTTTGGAGTCTTTCTTTCTCTCTCTCGGTGTGTCTCTTTCTCTCGCTCTCTCTATCTCTATCTCCTTTGTGAAACCGTGCAAATCTCACTTCTTCGTTCTATGGCATGGAGTCCGCGAGGCCTCTCCTACACTTTGTTTTCCTAGCACTATAGTAGGCATCAGTCCTTGCTTATCTCCACACCCCTCTTTGTATCTCCTATGGACACATCCAAATCTTGTACATCCCTCTATTTTTCTACTTTCTTTGAGAATAGGTGAATCTTTGCTTCTCTCTCTCTCTCTCTTTGTGACTCTTTGACTACGGAGATGCAATCAATCGATAGATATCGCTAATAGATTTCAGCCTTTTCCCTAAAACATTATGCTATCCTTTATATTGTAGAAAACTTCATGAGATCGTCAAGCTAGATAGGACATGTCACCTATAGGTAAGTGAATAGATACTATAGAATTTAAATTCCAAAGAGTGAAAATGGGGTAGGCGCAACCACAATAGTGCTCATGCAGAATGGAGGTGTATTAAGGGACATCCATGATGGAGCTTTTAATTCAGGAATATCGGTTCCTTGTCTATGGATGATTGTAGAGAGATGTTGCATAGGTTTGACGTCTAAAAGTCCACGAAATCAAAGTTGGCTTTTTACCGTAATCAGCGTTGAAGAGATTGCCCTCAAAAAAAGACTTTAAAAAGTTGCGTTTCAACCTTCTTGCATGATATTAACCAAATTTCTTTCATCTATAAAGGGATGAAGGTAATCAGCACACCCAAGTGCAGTTGTCTTATTCCCACAAAGCGCATCTACCATGTAATTGTTCATGAAATCCATTGCCCTCTATCCGATAGCAAACAAAATTCACACTATCATGATGATCAAAATGGTGAGATATATGGAAAGATCATACTGAATGGACTGAGAAAAGAATAGATTTCTTATACTAGTAGATTTTTGATCCTTGCACAACAAAAATCATAAGGAAATACAACATACATTTGGCTAAGATTAACGTCACTTCAATACATTGACGTGCAGGCTTGTTTGAATGGGAATAGAAGGAGTTAACATACACTCACCTGAATGAGGTCGCATAAAAGGCTTTGTCTTTTTTCAATCATAAAAGGTCGCATAATTTAGAACTTTTTCTTCTTCAATCATGGACCTTCAAATGGGGAATGAAAGAGAGCATAGCCTCTTCCCACTCCCTAATAATTTGTGAGCTTTTCTATCACTATCCATCCTTGTTTTTTTGTACAATAAGTTCTACTAATATGGACCCCTTTGGCCAAAAAGTTTTCTATGGTACCCTTTTTATTCCCTCACGGTCCACGTACGAATATCGATATGAGAAGAATATCGATATAAGAAGGTTGTTCATTCTCCATGTCGCACTCTCCCTGTCTATTCATATATGAAATCCACTCTTTTATTCCCCCTCTCTAGCTTTTTATATATGCAGAAATTCAAACTTAAGGGGGAGGGGGACGTTTCCTTATATGCTCTCCACATGTAGAAATATTCGCTTGTCCTTTGGAATATAAGAGGTAAATGCAAGATGTAGCACTTCGCATTTAGATTTTTCTCACAAACGAATCAAAGGAAACACGCAATCAATCAGCTGACTAGGACATACGTTTTTTCATTTTATTCGTTTTCGTAAAACAATAAGGGGTGAAATAAACAACTCTTGTTTAGTACATTCCACTCTAGAACATTTTCCTATGCAAAGAGAAAACAGTAATAATTAATGACATCAATATCAAGAACAAAAAAGTCATTCAAATAAGAACAAAGTATTCCGTTTGTGGAAAAGCATTTCGAATCAAGAAAAAAGATATTGGATTAGCTTTGAAGGTATTAACCTGGAGTGAAATGTGAAGCAAGTTGACTAGTGCCTACTACATGAAAGAATGTTTGTTTGGGACTCCTGGAAAGCCATCCTCCTCCAAGGCAATGATATTCCTCGGATAAAAGGTATAGAATGGCATAATCGTGACAACCTGGATAGGACTCCTACTATTTAGAAGAATTTGGATACTTACTGAACACTAGGAAGTGGTGTCAAAAGTGGATGAATATCAGATAGAACTTCGAATTCCATGACCTTTGGCATTGAGAACAAGAAATCTTTTCTAATGTGGCAAACTCGCCACCGAGAAAGTCAGATTAATGTCAAAGCTAGCAGAATTGGTAAACATTGTCTCAATGGCAGAGAGGAATGCAGACACCTTTTCTTCTTGTGACCCAAGAGCTGGGTGCTCTAGTAGACGATGGGGGAAATTTTGCGCCACAACCTCAGTGCTCAGTGCAACTATGGAATGCCATTGTGAGTGAAGTTCTGTGGAAAATATGAAAAGAGAAATGTGCAAAAACCTTCAACAAAGACCCAAAAGAGTGGTCAACTAACAAAACTGTGAGACTTTTATGGAGAAGGATCATCAATTGTAAACAATCCGAATTTTTCAGACATCACAAAGTTTCTGTGTTAGAAAACACCAAGATACAAAGTAGATGTCCCCTTCCTGAGAGGATGAGAAGTCGATTAAATGAATCAGGAATGCGAACTGAAGCTGTGCCCATCACATATTAGCTTTTTGTTAAAGGTTGTAATGCCTCCCCTCTCATATAGTGTTGTATGCCCCAACTTTGTGGGATAAAGCAGATCTCGTGGCCCCCTTCTTTTGCATATTTGTTCATTTCATTAACTCAAGCGAGGATGAGTAGACTTCAACTTCTCAAAAAAATATGAAATCAACAAATAAACGAATATGCATGAAGCAATGAAATATAGAAACACGTAAAATTGAAGCATGCTAAAAGAACAAATGATGAAAACCATTTGATTTGCACAAAGCGTATGTAGCCTGTCCTTATATATATATATATATATATATATATATATATATATATATATATATATATATATATATATATATATATATATATATATATATATGTGTGTGTGCGCGCGCGCGCGCGTGTGTGTAAAGACATATGTACACATAAACTTCAAGATAATACCTTAGTTTCGTTGCTAAATAGCTATAACAAAGAAGGTTTACATGTAGAAAATAGAATTCTAAAGAACAAAGCGGCTAATATGAATAACATATATACATGTATATAGTATATATATAGTGTGTACGTATGTATGCATTAAATTAGGTATGTATCTATGTATGTATGTGGGTACATACGTATGTATGTATTTGTGCGTGCATGTGTATCTATGTACTTAGTGACAAAGAACATGGTCTCCAACTAGTAACGAAAAGTCAACATACAACTTGACATTTATTGCAAGCTCCAAATCAAACTAAATAGGTGTTTGGATGTGCTCCAATGATACCACTCAAGAAAGACTTGTGAATGTTTTCATAATGAGAATATACATGCACATACACATAGAGGCTCTTGGTAGTCAGAGTTCAAAAATCCAAAACCAGTAGACCCAAAACCAAATAATTAGTGATGAAATAGAAGCCTTGTGAGACGAAATCTGATATCAACTCTTCTTCCAATCATTGTATATAATTGATGTTATATATATATATATATATATATATATATATATATATATATATATATATATATATATATATATATATATATATATATATATATATATATGCACACACACACACACACACACATATATATATATATATATATATATATATATATATATATATGAAGAGTGTTAATCTCCAAAAGAACAAGCTATCCTTGATGTTAGACCACCTCTATATCAAGATTAACTTTAAACTTTGACCAATTTTGGAAGACAAGCACCAAACTGTGAAGATTTTAACTAACTGTGAAGAAAGTCATTTCACAAAAAAGTCTACTGCACATTATTGACTCATTTACTAATCATTTGTGTAAAGTTTCTGATGAGACTTTGTAGGATGTGTCACCTAGAGTTTGTGCACCGTCTCCAAGTTAAAGCACTTCAAAAGCTTAAGTAGATTATGAGAAATATTTCAAACAATACACACACACACACACACATATATATATATATATAACTGTGAAGATTTTAACTAACTGTGAAGAAAGTCATTTCACAGAAAAGTCTACTGCACATTATTGACTCATTTACTAATCATTTGTGTAAAGTTTCTGATGAAACTTTGTAGGATGTGTCGCCTAGAGTTTGTGCACCGTCTCCAAGTTAAAGCACTTCAAAAGCTTAAGTAGATTATGAGACATATTTCAAACAATACACACACACACACACACACACACACACACACACACACACACACATATATATATATATATATATATATATATATATATATATATATATATATATATATATATATATATATATATATATATATATATATATATATGTATATATATGAAGAGTGTTAATCTCCAAAAGAACAAGCTATCCTTGATGTTAGACCACCTCTATATCAAGATTAACTTTAAACTTTGACCAACTTTGGAAGACAAGCACCAAACTGTGAAGATTTTAACGAACTGTGAAGAAAGTCATTTCATAGAAAAGTCTACTGCACATTATTGACTCATTTACTAATCATTTGTGTAAAGTTTCTGATGAAACTTTGTACGATGTGTCGCCTAGAGTTTTTGCACCATCTCCAAGTTAAAGCACTTCAAAAGCTTAACTAGATTATGAGACATATTTCAAACAATCTACCTATGTTTGAAACTGCCTTCTTGTAGAGTCGACTTTGACACCTGCAACTTCTAAGACATAGTTCTCCCAAACTAGAACCCGTTTAAGTGAATGCTTTTAGCCATAGATGGCTTACCTTCCAACTTAGATTTTGACTCCTCGTTTGTGCAAAAATTTACACTGTGCATCTTCAGAAGACACTCATTACTCTCTCACATATGAATGTTCCTACACAAAATTCTCTCAGCCTGTTTGCAATTGGACTCTCAAACTTTAACCATAGATAGATTAACTCTGGAATTAGATGTGTACAAAAGGATTTCTGATAAAATCAAACAGAGAAGGAGAACTAGAGAAAAGTTTGACGCGCAATTCTCTGCACATTCTTTCTATTCAAGTCTTCATACATCTGATGGATGATACATCCACTACACATCATCTACTCATCTATATTTCATCTCTCTCTTCTAATATGAGTGTTGATTCGTCATTACTTCAAGTATATTGAGGTATTTACAAAACTAATGTACATATGTTTGAAGAACTTTGCTTCCTGAATCTTCACTTTACTTCATGAAGTTGAACTTCAATCTTTTTCTTCATATCTTCACTTCTAGGCTTCATAATCACCAATTTTTAATTGTCGTGCTCCAACAGATCCCCCTCAATCATCAATTGTGATTACCTGCATCTTCTTTATTCCTGCCATATCTTTAAACCTCTGCAACTTTTGTCCATCTAAACTCTTTGTCATCATATCTGCAAGTTGATCTTTTGTAGGAGTATGCATAACTTCTATTTCTTTATCAACAACCTTTTCTCTCAAAAAATGATACTGAATCTCAATATTTTTAGTTCTAGCATGGAATACAGGATTTGCTGCCAAATATAAAGAACTCATATTGTCTCCACAAATGATAGAAGTACTTTAAACAATATCAAAACTCTTCATAAGAGTCTTTAACCATATAACTTCCTTTGCAGCTTCTACCATGCCTTTGTATTCTACTTCTGTAGATGATAAAGCAACTATATGTTGCTTCTTAGAGCACCATGAAATTAGCTTATCTCCCACATAACACAAATATCCATGTGTTGATCTTCTATCATCAGAATTACCTGCCCAATTCGCATCACTGTATATCTTGACTCTTGTATCTGAAGTAAATCCATAATACAAAACTTCTTTAAGTGTGCCCTTGATGTACCTAAGTACACACAATCCAATGTTCCTTTCTAGGACAATGCATGAATTGAGATAGAACTCCAACTGCATATGATAAGTCAGGTTTTGTTAATGTAGCATAAACCAAGCTACCCACCAAACTCTGATAAAGCTTCATATCTTTGAATTCTTCTCCTCCATATCTATTCAATCTATGATTCACTTCCATTGGAGTTGGTGCTATCCTGCAATCTTCCATTTTAAATTTGGTTAGCAAATTTTTCAGATACCTTTCTTGAGTTACATATACTCCATGTTGAGTATATGAAATCTCCATTCCCAAAAAGAATGACAAATTTCCCAAATCACTGATTTTGAATTCTTTCTCCATCTGCTTCTTAATCATGTTTATACCTTTGTCATCTGTTCCTGTAAGTATTATGTCATCAACATAAATACAAACATAAATAAATCCATCCTCACTTGCTTTGACTAGCAAGCTACTATCTACCTTTGATGCTTGAAATCCAAGTTCCTTTAAGAACTTTACAAGCCTATAATTCCATGCCCTTGGGGCCTACTTCAACCCATACAAAGCTCTCTTGAGCTTACACACATAATTTGGATACAATCTGGTTGTTCCATAAAAACTTCATTTGAAATATAACCATTCAAAAAAGCATTCTTCACATCTAATTGAGACAATTTCCAACCTTTGCAAGCAGCAATTGTTATGAGAGTCCTTATGGTTGTCATTTTTGCAACAGGACTATAAGTTTCATCATAGTCCACACCATATGTCTGTTCATATCCCTTTACAACAAGCCTGGCTTTGTACCTAGATACACTTCCATTTGCAAACCTTTTTGTTTTGTAGACCCATTTATATCCAATGATCTTTTGGCTATTTGGTTTAGGAACCAAATCCCAAGTCTCATTTTCCATCAATGCATCATATTCCTCTTGCATAGCTTTTTCCCAATTCTTCTTCCCTTTGGCTCCATCATATGTGGATGGATCTTCATCTACTTTTAACATGTAAGCATAATCTTTAGTAGTCAAGAATGAAGTATCATAGCTATACCTTGTAGGTTGCCATTTGTGCCTAGATGACCTTCTGAGTTCTCTACTTCTTGAAGTTTCTGGTTCATCACATTCAAGATCAAACCTTGGCACTTGTTCAACTTCAACTTGTAATTCATTGTTCTCTTCTTCATCAAATATCTAAACCTTTGATTTACCTTTCTTTTGATTCACAACTTCTTCAACATCTCCATGAACATTAAGTGTACCTGCATACCAAGTACCTTGCTCATCAAATGTAACATCCTTAGACAGAAGGAATTGCTTTGTGGATGTACTCCACAACCTATAACCCATTTTCTTGTCATCATAACCAATGAATACATACTTCTCTGCTTTAGGTTCCAATATATGCCTCAATTGTGATGGCACATATGCATATGCCAAGCATCCAAATATTTTACAATGATCCAAGGTAGGTCTCTTACCCCACTAAGCCTCATATGGTGTCATACCCTGCAAAGCTTTACATGGCAACCTATTGACCAAATATGTGGCCGTGTTTACAACCTCAGCCCACAAATAATTAGGGCAATTTTTCTCCTTCATCATTGATCTTGCAAACTCAACGAGAGTTCTATTTCTTCTTTCTGCTACCCCATTTTGTTGAGGAGAGTACCTGCAAGGAACCTCTCTCTTTATACCTGCATTCCACAAATAACCACTGAACTCATTAGAGAAATACTCTCCCCCTCCATATGACCTTAACCTCTTCAATTTTTGACATATAATTTTTTCTGCATATGCATGATAGTGTTTAAATGTGTTAAACACTTCTGACTTGTCTTTGATCACATAAATTGTGATCCTCCTGGTAGCATCATCAACACATATGACATAATATCTTGAACCATTTATACAGAAGTTCTTTGAAGGACCCCACACATCTGTATGTACCAATTCAAGTCTTTTTGAATACATAAAACCATGCTTATTATATGATTGCTTATGAGCCTTACCTAATTGACATGCTTCACATCTGTATGTCATGTGTTGACCTGCAACATTAGGGAATCCAAGCACTGAACCATTGTTAGCCATTTCTTTGATACCTCTTTCATTAAAATGTCCAAGTCTTTTATGCCAAAGATCCAATTCAGACACCTTTTGCTCTCCATATGTAAACATAGCATGTCCAATATTACCTTGTATCTTTAATGTGAAGAGACTTCCTTCCTTCTTTCCTATAACAATTTGTTTATACCCTTGACTAGAGTCTTCAACATAAACTCCATCATTAGTGAACCTTACCTCATATCCTTTTTCCACAATTTGTCCTACACTAATTAAATTCTTTGGAATTGTAGGAACATACAGAACTTTACTCAAGAGAGTACTTCCATCTTTGGCTTTAACTGAACCAATTGACTTTACTTTGTGCTTTGTATTATCACCTGTTTGAATTGTGTGATTGATTGCCTTATGATCTAGATCATTCATCAAAGCAATATTTCTACTCAGAGGATTCCTACATCCTGAGTCAATATAAAATACTCTCACGTCTTCATGTGAGGCTTCACATGTTGCATTCATAATAAGAGTTGAATCCTCTTTCTGAGCTGATGCATAATTGTAGTAGGTGTTATTGTAGGATTGATTTTGGAAGTTTCTTCCTCCACTTCTTCCAAAACAATTCCTACCACCTCTACCTCTGAAGTTTCCTCTCTGATATCTGCCACCTCTTCCTCTTTGACTAAAATTCTGATTAAACTTAGCATTGCTTTGATTATTATGCCAACGATCACGAGATAGATGATTGGTGTTACCACATATCTGTTGGTGTAATTTGCAAGCCCACACACTTAGCTTGGATTTATTCTTGAAGACTCAACATGTGAGAAGAACCATATAGGAACTTATGCTTATAAGTTCTTACCATTTTACTTCTTGTAAAAGTCTAAATCACTAGGAATCTTATGGATACACCTACTTGATAGATTCGTGGAAAATTAGAACTTGTGATTGAGAGAATATCTCCCTACTTTTAGAGGAGTGATTGAAGGGAGCCAAGAATTCAAATTTGAATTCAAACTCTCACTCACTTAATATATAAGTTGTACTTGAGAAGTCGCGGTGTGTGTGTCACCATTCCCGAGGCTAATTTCATCTATCATTGAGTGTGTGAGATCTGCTCCATAGCCTACACCTCTGAGTACCATTTGGCAATGTTTATCATGTCAATGGGAATGTACATCAATGTGAATTAATACATACATTTATATTTATCATCTCTGTTATTCTCTGAGTGTACCACACCAAGTCTGTCAACTTCAAAGAGGCATATCTCAGTGTCTACTCAACCAAATCAAGTGATTCAAAGCTTGGTAGATCCAACTAAAAGCATAATACAAGCATACAAAGTTTGAAGCAATTTGGTTCAGTCAATCTCGAGAAATCGCGGTCGAAGTGCTCACTGGTATTTGTCTACATATTTCCTAAAAAGTCAGGAGTGTTCCTAACTTTGCTAAAGTGATTTCTCTGAGTATACTTTATCATTTTATCTCATTCCACTTGCAAATGGTAGCTTACTAAGCTAATAGAATACCTCTAGAAGGAATTTTGCCAATTGTAAGTATGCTGGTCATATTGAGTGAAAGACTGAGCAGGTATCAATACCAAAATAGCAAGTTTTCTTGGATTTGTGAAGTATCAAGTAGTGTGTTTTGATTTGATCACTACACACATCATTTGCAAAGTACATATATGATCTCTTGGTATCATTTGGAAGCTAAGGGTGTCTACTAATCATATCTGGAGTCACTAAGGGCTGGTGCAAAGCAGGATTTGCAGCATCTACTCAATCTTCTGGTGCATCCAACCATCCTCTCCCAACAGTGGTATCAGAGCAAATAAGGTAACATGGGAGATGGTTTTCCTTCATTCATTGACAAATTGGACAGGAACAATTATCAAGCTTGGTCTCTGAGGATGAAGACCTATCTACAAGGAAGAAGTCTATTTGGATTCATTTCAGGAGATGAGGAATTGCCCTCATTCAAAGCAAGGGGTCTACCCACCAAGGAAGAACAAGAAAGACTCAACACATGGTGTGCAAAAGATGCATTGGCAAGGTCATATCTTCTTAACTCTATATCTGATTTCCTTTTACCTCACATAAGGAATTGCAAGACTTCCCAAGAAACTTGGGAAACCTTGTCGACATATTTCTCATCAAATACAAGGGCCAGAAAGTATCAACTATGGATTGAATTTACAACTCTTAGGAAGCAATCAAAGCAATCAGTTTCAGACTTTGTCACTAGGGTCAAAGACATTGCAGACCAGCTTGCAAGTATTGGAGAGAAGATTGAAGAGGAACAAATAGTAAGGTAGGTAATCAATGGACTAAAAGCTGATGACAAATGGGAGAGCTTTACCACAGCAATGGACCTGTACATGGACATACATGCTCCTGATTTAACAACTCTGATTGGTCAACTCTTCACACATGAAGCGAAGCTTACAAGGAATGGAGAGCAATCAAAAGGTAACAACCCCTCTGCTCTATATACTGATAAGAAGATTAAGGATAAAGGTAAAGGGAAGAAGCAAGAAGAAGAAGGCTCTACCTCCCAAGCTAACTATGCAGGGAGAGGTAGATCTTCAAGAGGTAGAGGCAGAGGAGGTAAGCCAGGTAGGGGGAGGTCCTACAATTCATCACCATGCAATATTTGTGGATTATCTAACCACACCACAGATGAGTGCTACAGAAACTATAAAAATCAGAGAGGAAGAGGCTATCAAAGAGGTGGATACTCTCAAGGTAGAGGCAGGTTCAACCAACACCAAGGCTACAATGGCTACAACAATAACTACAACAACAACAATGGTAACTACCAAGGTGGATACAGAAATAGGAAGGACTACAACAACTATACAGAGGAGCAAGATGACTCCCTATTGATCATGAATATGACTTCTAAGTCAGGTATCAATGATGATCACTTATTCTATATTGATTCAGGATGTTCTAATCATGTAGCTGGCAATGTGGCACTACTTTCTGATTTGGAAGAACCCAAAGGCAAACATCAAGTGCAGACAGGTGATGATACTAAGCATTCTGTTGTAAAGATTGGTAATGTAAAGACTAGTGATGGTAATCAGAACTTATTGAGCAGAGTACTTTATGTCCCAACAATCACCAAGAACTTAATGAGTGTAGGTCAGATTGTGGAAAAAGGTTTACAGGTCAGGTTCAATCAACATGGAGCATATGTGGAGGACCCAAGACATGGATTCAGAAGGATAGCCAAGGGAGAAAAATCAGGTAGATTGTTTACTTTTGAGCTAGAAGACACCAAAAATATTGCTTTATACAATTACAAGGATCAAACACTTTGAGAATTAGAAATATGGCATGAGAGGTTAGGTCACATTGGTGAAAGAACCTTAAAGCAAATGTGCAGGGATCAATGTGTGCTTGGGATACCTAATGTATCCAAGCAACACATGATTTACAAGTGTGGAGCTTGTCAATTTGGTAAGTCTCACAGATTGCCCTACTCAAGGAAAGGTTTTATGCATGAAGACTACCTAGAATTGGTGCATACAGATGTTTGGGGACCTAGCAAGGAACCATCCATTTCAGGATCAAGGTACTATGTGTCTTTCATTGATGATTATAGCAGATGGACTGTGTTATACTTTATGAAGCATAAGGATGAATTATTTAATTGTTTCAAAAGATATCTTGCACTAGTTGAAAATCAAACAGGTAGAAACTTGAAAAGACTAAGGTCAGATGGGGGAGGTGAATACTTCTCCAATGAATTTGAAGACTTCTTGCAGGAAAGAGGCATCAAGAGGGAGATAACTACAAGGTACTCACCTGAACAAAATGGGGTAGCTGAAAGAAGGAATAGACTCATTGTTGAAACAGCTAAGTCTATGCTTAATGAAAAGAAGTTGCCAAATTATCTTTGGGTAGAGAGTGTATCTACTGCCACCTATCTCATTAACAGGTTGCCATCAAAGTCACTTGATGGAATGACACCTTATGAAGCTTGGCATGGTAAGAGACCATCATTGGATCATTGCAAAATCTTTGGTTGTATTGCATATGTGCATATTCCCTCACAGGTAAGGGGAAAGCTAGACCCTAAAGCTGAAAAATGTATCTTCATTGGTTATGACTTGAACCAGAAAGGGTACAGATTCTACAACCCCTCAAACAAAGGTTTCAAGGTAAGCAGAGATGTCATTTTTGATGAGAATGACTCATGGTATGAGAATGAATGCAGGAAGGTTAGTCTACCCTATGATATGGAAGAAGACTTCCCAAAGCTCACCAAGGAGGAACCAATCCAGAAAGAAGACTCAAGTTCAGATGATGATGACACAATTAACCTTGAGGAATTCAAAGGATGGAAGTCCAAAGGCAAGTTAAAGATGAAGAAGCTTGAGGATATACCAGAATCTTCAACTCAAGCAATGAGGAGATCTCAGAGAGAAAGTAAGAAGCCTATCAGATATGGGTATGATACATCTCTTGTTACTAAGCATTCAATTTATCTTGCAAAGGATCTATTGAATGAAGAACCAGGTTCATATGAGGAGGCAATCACAAAACCAGAATGGAAAGAAGCTATGGATGAAGAAATAGAGGCTCTCAAGGAGAGTGACACATGGGACTTGGTACCCAAGAAGGACTCTATGAAGGTGATAGGATCCAGATGGATCTACAAACTAAAAAGGAACTCTGATGGAACAATCAAAAGGTATAAAGCTAGGTTGGTAGCCAAGGGTTTTGCACAAACCCAAGGCATTGATTATGAGGAGACATTTTCTCCTGTGGCTAAGATGCCAACAATCAGAATATTGGTGAGTGTAGCTGCATCCAAGAATTGGAACATGTACCAATTAGATGTCAAGAATGCTTTCTTGAATGGATGGATATCTGAAGAAGTCTACATGTCACAACCACCTGGCTATGAAGATCCCAAGAAGGTAAATTATGTTTGTAAATTGAAGAAGGCTCTATATGGATTGAAGCAGGCACCTAGGGCATGGAACTACAGGTTGACAACATACCTCCAAGACCAAGGGTTTACTATGAGCAAGGCAGACACTTCATTGTTTATCAAAAGAAGCAATTCAGAGGTAATCTATCTCTGTGTTTATGTTGATGACATCATCATTACAGGTAATGATGTCCAAGGAATCAGAAGCATCAAAAATCAGATGATGAAGGAGTTCAAGATCAATGATCTTGGATTATTGAAATACTTTCTAGGACTTGAATTGGTTTATACTAATTCAGGCATATATATCACTCAGAAGAAGTATGTGCAGGACATGTTAAAGAAGTTTGGCTTGCAGGATGCTAAAATCTCTAGTACTCCAATGGAAGTCAACCTAAAGCTAAGTGCTCATGAAGGGGATGAAGTCCAAGACATTACAGGATACCAAAGTATGGTAGGTAGTTTGAATTATGCTACCTTGACTAGAATTGACATAGCATATGGAGTTAGTGTGCTAAGTCAATTCATGCACAAACCAAGGGTACCTCATCTTGAGGCTGCAAAGAAGATCTTGAAGTATCTAAAGGGAACTCAGAACCATGGTTTGTACTTTCCTTATACATCAGATATTGACATTAAAGTATATTCAGATGCAGATTGGGCAGGATGCAAGGATGATAGGAGGAGCACATCAGGATACTTATCTTTTGCAGGTGATAAACCTATTTCTTGGTCAGCCAAGAAACAACCAACAGTGGCATTGTCATCTACTGAAGCAGAGTATAGAGGACTAGCAAATGCCACTCAAGAAGCTATTTGGTTAAAGCTTTTGTATACAGAGTTAGGCCTATACACTAGGCCTCCAATTATTTTTGGAGACAACACAAGTTCTCTTCACCTTGCAGTTAATCCAATATATCATGCTAGGACAAAACACATAGAGGTTCATTACCACTATGTGAGAGAGAAGTTGCTTAGCAAGGACATTCAGTTGACTTATGTGTCTACTAATATGCAATGTGCAGATTTACTCACTAAAGCTTTGGATGGAAACAAATTATGCAGATTCAAATCCATGATTGGATTGCAGGATGTGATTGAAGATTGAAGATGAAGACTTAAGCCAAAGTGTTTGGCTTGAGGGGGAGATGTTGGTGTAATTTGCAAGCCCACACACTTAGCTTGGATTTATTCTTGAAGACTCAACATGTGAGAAGAACCATAGGAACTTATGCTTATAAGTTCTTACCATTCTACTTCTTGTAAAAGTCTAAATCACTTGGAATCTTATGGATACACCTACGTGATAGATTCGTGGAAAATTAGAACATGTGATTGAGAGAATATCTCCCTACTTTTAGAGGAGTGATTGAAGGGAGCCAAGAATTCAAATTTGAATTCAAACTCTCACTCACTTAATATATAAGTTGTACTTGAGAAGTCGCAGTGTGTGTGTCACCATTCCCGAGGCTAATTTCATCTATCATTGAGTGTGTGAGCTCTGCTCCATAGCCTACACCTCTGAGTACCATTTGGCAATGTTTGTCATGTCAATGGGAATGTACATCAATGTGAATTAATACATACATTTATATTCATCATCTCTGTTATTCTCTGAGTGTACCACACCAAGTCTGTCAACTTCAAAGAGGCATATCTCAGGTTCTACTCAACCAACTCAAGTGATTCAAAGCTTGGTAGATCCAGCTCAAAGCATACTACAAGCATACAAAGTTTTAAGCAATTTGGTTCAGTCAATCTCGAGAAATCGCGGTCGAAGTGCTCACTGGTATTTGTCTGCATATTTCCTAAAAAGTCGGGAGTGCTCCTAACTTTGCTAAAGTGATTTCTCTGAGTATACTTTATCATTTTATCTCATTCCACTTGAAAATGGTAGCTTACTAAGCTAATAGAATAGCTCTAGAAGGAATTTTTCCAATTGTAAGCGTGCTGGTCATACTGAGTGAAAGACTGAGCAGGTGTCAATACCAAAATAACAAGTTTTCTTGGATTTGTGAAGTATCAAGTAGTCTGTTTTGATTTGATCACTACACACATCATTTGCAAAGTACATATATGATCTCTTGGTATCATTTGGAAGCTAAGGGTGTGTACTAATCATATCTGGAGTCACTGAGGGCTGGTGCAAAGCAGGATTTGCAGCATCTACTCAATCTTCTGGTGCATCCAACCATCCTCTCCAAACAATATCCAACTAGCTCTGACATTATCTTCGTTATTTCTGCCTCTTCCTCTACTTCTGCCACTTCCTCTTCCTCTTAGGAAGTTTGCTTGAATTCGATTACCTTCATCTTCAACTGATTGTTGCTTTCCTTTGCTAGCTTTCTTCTTGTCTTTAGAATACATTGCATCACCTGCACTCTTATCAACATCTCCTTTGATATCATTCTCAAAAGTTAGCATATGTCCTAACAATTGATTCAAATCAGGAGTGAAATGATCTAATGAAAGTTCTGTAGACAAAATAAAAGGCTTCCACTTCTCATCTCCTCTTAGCCCTGTAAGAATTTGTCTTACCAACTTATCTTCTTCAATATCTTCATCAACTGCACCTAAAGAATCAGCAATGTCTTTCATCTTTGTCACATAATCAGATATTGATTGTGAAGCCTTCTTCTTAAATGTAGTAAACTTTGCCCATAATGAAGCTTTCCTTGATTTGGTTGTATTCTGAAAATGCTCTTCCAAAGCATTCCATATGTCACTTGCACTTCCAAGTCCTCTGATATGAGGAAGCAAATAATCATTCACTACCATGTAGATTATGCTCCTTGCTTGAGCATCCTTCTTCATCCAAATCTTTATATCTGCAAGCTCTTCCCTAGTTGGAACACTAGGATCTTTAAACTCTGGCTTTTCTTCCTCTCATGTGATGTATCCCATCAGATCTTTGCTCATAAGATGAGCTTCCATTCAAATAGACCAAGCTGGATAGTTCTCTCTATCCAACTTCTCAATTTGGAGACTATCTCCCATCCTTGCTTCACCAGTACTATCAAATCTTTAATCCTTATAAGGAATGAATGTACCTTACCTTCCAAGTTTACTCTTTCTAATCCTTTTGATTGCCTTCGTGTGTCTTCCTTCAACTTTCCCTACACACTTTATCCTTTTGAATCTTCAAGATTTGAAATTTGTATATCTGCAGCAGTCGGGGTCTTCCTTTCCTCAATTTTAATACTTTCTGCTTTGATACCACTGATGGAGAGTGTCAATCTCCAAAAGAACAAGCTATCCTTGATGTTAGACCACCTCTATATCAAAAATAACTTTAAACTTTGACCAATTGTGGAAGACAAGCACCAAACTGTCAAGATTTTAACTAACTGTGAAGAAAGTCATTTCATAGAAAAGTCTGATGCACATTATTGACTCATTGACTAATCATTTGTGTAAAGTTTCTGATGAAACTTTGTAGAATGTTTTGCCTAAAGTTTTTGCACCTCCTCCAAGTTAAATCACTTCAAAAGATTAAGTAGATTATAAGAAATATTTCAAACAATCTACCTATGTCTGAAGTTGCCTTCTTTTAGAGTCGACTTTGACACCTGCAACTTTTAACACATAGTTCTCCCAAACTAAAACCCGTTTAAGTGAATGCTTTTACCCATAGATGGCTTACCTTCCAACTTAGATTTTGACTCCTCATTTGTGCAAAAACTTACACTGTGCATTGAGAACTGACCATTTCTTTGACCATCGAAATTGTGCTTGTTTCAGAAGACACTCAATACCTTCTCACATATGAATGTTCCTACACAAAATTCTCTCAGCCTGTTTGCAATTGGACTCTCAAACTTTAACCATAGATAGATTAACTATGGAATTAGATGTGTACAAAAGGATTTTTGATAAAATCAAACACAAAATGAGAACTAGAGAAAAGATCGACGCACAATTCTCTGAACATTCTTTCTATTCAACTCTTCATACATCTGATGGATGATACATCCACCACACATCATCTATTCATCTATATTTCATCTCTCTTTTCTAATACGACCATTTACACATATCTATCTATATACATATGAGTGTTGATTCGTCATTACTTCAAGTATATTGAAGTATTTACAAATCTAATGTACATATGTTTGAAGAACTTTGCTTCCTGAATCTTCACTTTACTTCATGAAGTTGAACTTCAATCTTTTTCTTCATATCTTCACTTATAGGCTTCATAATAACCAATTGTTGATTGTCCTGCTCCAACTATATATATATATATATATATATATATATATATATATATATATATATATATATATATATATATATATATATATATATATATATATATATATATATATATATATATATATATATATATATATATATATATATAGAGAGAGAGAGAGAGAGAGAGAGAGAGAGAGAGAGAGAGAGAGAGAGAGAGAGATAGAGAGACAAGAAGACCATCAATATCCTTTAAGTAAATATGTTGTCCATTAGCCCCAATGTGGTTATAAATACTAACCTAAACTAATAAATTAATTCAGAACACAATGGAAAACGAAATTTAGTTATTCAGTTGGGAGTTTTTTAAATACAAAAAAAAATCCATATCTTTTACATTTGACAAGAACTTTATTCTTTTTATCGAGATAATCTTATGATAAATAATACCTCATTGCATAGTGAATTCATGAAACTAGGAATGTGATTGTTGTCATGTACATTGTCTTCTCAACTAAGGATTTCTCTTTTTCAGTCTACAAATTTTTTTTGCTTGCAAGCTCCTCATCATATTCATCAATGATTTTTTTCATGCATTGACTATTTTAGTTAGCAAAAGTACAATTGTCTAGAAGATCCTGGACGTTAAATTGAAAAAAATACTCTTTTTCTTGACAATATGGCAACTGACTTGGTTGAAAGTGGCTCATTTGTCCATACATGTGGAGATCTATCAGTGATTTGCCACAAAATACATGCAGTGTGCATCCATCGATTATTTTCCACAAAACCCTCTAGTTGTACTTTATTCGAAATCCCATTAATCATTTGACCAAAACATCTACCAAGTGATTTCGAAACATTAACTAAATTGTGGAGTTCAGTTTCCTTACCTCTTTAGATGTAATCCATATATCACTAGAAAAAGAATATGCTATAGCTAATATCAAATTAAGAATGTATAAAATAAACTTTCACATTAGAAAATAATGGACGAGAACTAGCTAACAAGGTAACCGATAGAATATATTATATCTAAACTCCACTTGTACCACATCCATCAATAATAAGTGATAGAACATTCTACATATGTGATCAATATGAATTAAAATAATTGAAAAAATATAAAGGAGTTCCTATGATCAATAAATATTCATCTTTATAAAATTGTGCCAATAACCTGTTTGTAAAATAAATAAACCATTATCATCCAAAGTGAAGATTTTTTACCAGATCTTTCATATATTGTAGTCTTATGTATAGAATGAATGTTGTTGCTTAGGATTTGCATCTCCTTTTGTGAGATCCCATGCAAAAGGCTGACAATTTATCTCCCATTGCGACTAATAAAACAATGACTATAATTTGGTTTTTGATTATTTCTTGCTTCAAGTTTTTTCTTGTTTTTGTTATGTCTAGCAGGCATGGTTTAGTGGATGTGCCTTGTACTCCTAGGCAAATGGCCAGGGTTCAAGTCCCACCTAGGGCTGGAAGGCTCAGAGTTCCCCAAGATGGGTGCCTCTACCTTACGAGGTCGGGTGTGTGGGTCTTTCTAATTCATTGTACTCTCAAAAAAAAAACTAAAAAAAAGTGTTGCCTAGTAAACTACAAGTATTCTCTGATACATGCATAGGAACAAGAAGATATTACTTTTTCAATTTCATCCGGGATTTCAAGGTCTAATATTTTTACCAAACATTTTCCTCTGCTTCGCTCCTTGACATAGTGGGCATCATATATGCCTATTATGTTTGAACCTAAATTTATGGCGGCTCCAGCAATTCATTTAAAGTTCAAATAAATTGGTGTCATTCATATTAGACACGTTTTTTTTCTACCACTTTGGTATGATACATGGTTTGTAATTTACATCGTGGATGATCTTTAGGTGAGAATCTTTTGCACTAAAGATATATAGTCTTCTTTCATCTCAACCAATTACATAAGGAGGAGAAGCTTTATTACCCTTGGTAGATACCTTCCCATAAAAAACATAGAAAAATTGGTTATTGTAACAAACATGTTGGAACATATAGAAAGATGTAAATTGAAACTTTTACTTGAACAAAAAACATATGTTGGAAAGGCATGGATAGTGCGTATTACAATTCGCTGAACAACGAATGTTCTATGCAATCAATCCCTCTTCATATCTCGGGAACATCATTCATAATAGCATATATAAAACATCGTGCTTTTATCTTGTGGATTGAAGGAACTTAGAGTGAAATAACTAAATGATCTTTCTAAAGGCTCATATGTGGGGGTATTTTATAGTTAGCAACTACATATATCTTTCTAGAGGTGCTATAGATCTTCCTTTTGAAGATACTTCTCGTGGCTATGAATATCACTCATGTTCTCACTTCAACATCAATCTTCAATATAAATAATCAGGTCTTCGCATTTATCAAATATATTCTTTTAGCCTTGCATGTATAAGGACCACTTCTTAATAGAATCCTAATTTAGTCTATTCATTTGAACTGATATATCATGTAACAACTGATATTATGAAATCATCACGTCATAAAGTGACAATAGCTATTAATTTCAAATGGATTCATTACAGATAATAGCCTTTGACACTGAGAAATAAAACCAACTGAGACGAGGAACATACCATAGTTCCATGTTTGCGCAAAAACACTGTAAGACATCTCTTGTAAAAAGCAATAAGATCGTAAACCTCAATATGTACCATTAAATGGAATGCGCGAACATATAAAACAATAATCCTCACATAAATTATTGTACGTTCGTTCATTCACATAGCCACCGTGAGGAGCTCACAATGCACCCTTTAAACGGTCCTAATCTGATTTTAATGCAAAAAGCAACATATTTTTATGTCAAGTAAACAGAACTAAAAAGTAACATTCAAATCAAAAGAGGAAAGGGAGAATGTGTCTCCATATGTATGTCCGTCTGTATTTATTTATGTATGTATGTATGTATGCATATATGTATAATTGTATCTATGTATGTTTGTTTATAGGTATCTAGGCATAAGTGAATTTATGTATGTGTGTACATATGTATGTGTGTTCATATGTAGGTATGCGTAAATATGTATATATCTGATATGCTATATATATATATGTACGTATGTCTATATGTATGTATGTATGAATATGTGTATGTATGTATGTCTCCGTATGCATGTATCTATGTATGTATGTATGAATGTATGTATGTATGTATGTATGTATGTATGTATGTATGTATCTAGGTAGGTAGGTGTGTATCCATGTATGTATGTATGTACGTACGTATGTACGTATGTATGTATGTATGTATGTAGTTGTGTATGTGGATACATATGTATGTATGTAGATATTGCTGAAAATAAATTCAAAATCATAGCACTGGCTTCAATAAGGAATATTGCACATGGAACAACCGAATGAATGGATACATTTCATGAAGTTAGTTTAGATGTTTCACCAAAAAGGAGACCATTTAGCACATTTATACCTTGAGAAAGTGTACCTACATTGAAAAGTGGATTGTTTCCTTGATATAAAGGAAACGTTGATTTCCATTTAAGCTCATGCAGTAAAATAAATATTTGTACTTCGACTAGAGTTAAACTTCTATATCACTTAGGACGAAGAATTTTTCTACTCCAAAAAGTGGGCTGTTGGAATAAGCATACCCAAGGGCTGCTTCGTTCCATCGTTACGCATTCTAACTCTATACATGCATAGACAAATTCATGTATAGGTATCTCTATGTGAAGTAAAATGGTTCTATTCTTATTTTAAAGAGCTTCTTACGGAGGAAAGATTTTTTATAGTCTTCATATAGTGTCTCAAATTGGTCTTTCTTATTGGGTTCATTCATTCAATCATTTCTTGGAAGTGGTACTCTTTCTAAAGGTATATATGTGCACGAAAGCAGATAGTATAAAATTTAAGCAGGTTGTTTTGCAACAGATGGTTATCAATGATAAAACATCAAAATTTAATGTTCTCAACCATGTCCCATAGATTGATTTCTTCAAATACTTGGGTTTTGTAAATTGTGCAAAACAAAGAGCAGGTATTTATATGTATAAGTCTTTCGTAGGAAAATCACCTTCCAATGAACTATTTGGCTATTTGTCTTATCCCTCTCAATTGTATCAAAGGCTTTATTATCTCAATGACGTCAAATGGAATCCCTGAATCAATTCAAAGTGAACAAACCAGCCAAAGGATTGAAAAAGAAAACCCAACAATACTGAGCTGGAAGGACATCAAGGAAACAAAACCACACTAGCTAAAGATAATCATCATCAAGTCAATGATAAACAAATGGGAATATATCAAGTGGTAACATTTACCCATTCTAAGGACTCAATACCCGTCAGAACGAGTTAGGAAAGTTCACTTTATCTCAAAGCTATAGAGCTTAATAGATAAATAAAGAAGGTAGAAAAAGTAAACTATGATCCTGGTAAATTTAGGGTTTTGAGCTACATTATGGGCAAAGAATTGCAAGGGTTAATGAGGGGAGTAGATTCAAATCCTTGTGTAAATTTTGCACCAATACAATTCCAATTTATAACCTTGAATAAATGGATAGATAGTATAGAAACATCATATTTGTCTTCTCCTTAAATATCAATAATAGTATGATTGGGCACACATAAGGCCTAGACAAATCCAAGAAGGTCTTGGAGACCTTTGAGAGGCTATATTGATCCTCCATTGAGATGAAGATCCAACTTAAAAACGAGATAAATAATCTAGCTCAACCCACCCTAGATTATGAATTCTTGGGTGGGATGACCTAGATTGGTCTGAGCATCTTAGTTTCTCCACTCTCTCTCTCTCTTCTCAGATTATGGTAGACTAACTAGAGTACTGAATTACATTGTATCCAATGATTTGCACCATTGACTTGTAAAAGTGTAAGAATATCATCGTAATAAAATAGATAATATTTCCATCGTAACATCTGCTTTCCCAACGTGTGCTTTCGGTGTGGCCAACAAGGTCAAAAGATTAAAGATTTCTCTTTGAAACAAAAAAGCAAGGAAAATCAAGAACCCCCATAAACGCTCAAGACAACAAAGGGGCATTGACTCACTCGACAAAGGATGAGAATGTCAAGGGCCCCCTTAATCCAGAAGCTAATGCAGACGGGTACATCGAAGTCAGAAGAAGAAGGAAAAGAAGCCCTAGGGTGACCTCTGAGCGAAACAACGTGTCAGTTACCCCCTCCAGCAACCTATATTGCAATCTAGAAAAGGAGATCAATGACTTCGACTACCCAAGTGGGAACCAACTTGAGGAGGACACCAACGACAAAGCCCTAGAGATCCCAGACAATAAAGAAACCTCCTAGGAGGGATACACTACAAGCAAAGAAGACGGCTTTACTACTAGTAACGAAGATAACATGGATAGTGAAAGTTCCATCATCGGATCGACTATTCCGGAAACGGTGACGAAACCGGTGCCCAGCTCTTCCCAGCAAGAGGCACCTCGCAAAGGAAAACAACCTATGGAGTTACCTTGGAAAAGCCCCCACAAGAACCTATTGCTAATTCGGGATCCGATCCCAGCGAAAAAGAAAGATGAATCCAAGAAAAGAAAGGACAAAGCTCCCTCCCGCAAAGAGGGCTCTCTTTGACAATGATCATCATCTCGTTAAACGCTAGAGGGCTAACGGATCCCTCAAGAGCGACCATCATTGGTCAATGGCTCCACGACATTAGCCTAAACCCAGATTTTATATGTATTCAAGAGATTAAAATTGATGGAGAAGACCTCCAGAAACAGCTTAGACATGTCTCTTCGACCCATGTTTGGTTTTCAACGGCACACCAGCAAGGGTCCGGTGGAACGGTAATCGGTATTAATCAACTATGGTTTGAAAAGCTTGAGAGCACCTTTGAAGATGAATGCCATCGATGGATTGTCGTTTCGTTTAGTGCTCCATTTTTTTTACTTTAGTTTCTCTGTATGCCCCTAATGGAGAGTTAGAGAGACTCAACACTTGGGCCTCCTTGGAATCGCTCCCCCACAACGTGCTTATTTGTGGTGACTTGAACATGGTGGAGGACCCTATGGACACATGGATGGGCAAGGGCAGGGTCATGGATAGTCGAGAGAAAGAAGCGTGGGACAAAACCAAACTACACTTGGATTTGGTCGAATTCAAAGACTGGAGTGGCTTTTCTTGGTCAAATCTCCAAGCGGGCGAGGACCTGAGGAAAGCTAGACTTGATAGATGCTACATCTCTCAGAGTTTTACTCATTAGTGGGGCCACCCTTCCCTCGTGCAGCGCACTGACCTCACCATCTCTGATCGCTACCCAATCGTTATCACTTTCCAACCTTCCACCAAGATCCGCAAGGCTCCTTGGTTCCATGCCAGCGTGCCCGCCTTCTCTCTCCCCTCCGTCCATCAAGAAATTTCTGATGTGTGGAAGGAGGCGTTCGCCTCCGGCTTGTCCCCAAACAAGTGCTGGAGAAGAGCGGTCGATAAGTCACGACAGATCATGATTAGAGCCAAGAAGATGCTCGAGACGGTGCGGCGGGTTTGTAGAGAAGCTCTATATCACAGACTCTAGAGGCTCGAGGAGGAAGTGAACAAAGGAAAATCTCAAGCCCAAAAAGGTCTTCAAAAAATCAGAGCGCTGCTGAGATACGAGGAAGAAATTCAAAGGAAAAATTTGCAAATTTTCTTCATGGAGTGGTGGGCTGGCAAAGCCGACAAACCCGCCAAAGAGATGTGCCATATCCTTAAAAGGAAACGTAACAGAGAATCGATCCCCTTATTGCTAGACTTAAATGGCAATGTATGCAATACGGATGAAGAAAATTTTGGGATCATTGAAGGGCACTTCACGAGACTCCTGGGGACCTCGAACCCCCTCTCCCACTATAGAAGGGATTGTATGGCAGCCATATCTAGGGTTTCCCCCCACAGGATTCCACCCAAACTTCGCTCCCTATTACATGCCCCTATCTCTAAAGCAGAAATCATTGAGGTCATTGATGCCCTCCCTTCTGATAAAAGCCCAGGACCCGACGGGCTCACTAATGAGTTCTTTAAATCCTTCAAGTTGGTGGTTGCCAACCCTCTTCGTCTGGTTTGGCAAGAGGCACTCAAGTTTGGGGCTCTTCCTTCTTGCCTCAACAATGGCATTATCAAGTTAATACACAAAAAAGCGGAAAAGAACAGAATAGAGAACTGGCGACCTATTACGATGCTCCAAACAGGATACAAGATCATCGCCAAAGTCATTGCCAACAAAATCTCTTGCCACTTGAGAGCGTGGTTAAGCGAGGACCAAAAAGGTTTCATCAAAGGCAGGTCAATTTTGGAAACCATTATAGATATCTGGGAAGGTCTTGAATTTGCAAATGAGTCTAAAGAAGACGTGGTCTTCCTCAAGATCGACTTTGATAAAGCCTACGATAGGCTGGAATGGGACTATATCCTGCAGTCACTCCAAGATCTTGGATGTAGTAAGAAATTCACCAAGATGATCGCGACCCTTCTCAAAAACGCTTCGACCCAAAGTAACATTAATGGTAAACTTTTGAATGTGATCAAACTTATAGGATCTATTAGAAAAGGGTGCCCATTGGCTCCCCTTCTCTTTGCAATCGCCACGGAGGGGCTTAGCAGGCTTGTGGCGCACCAGGTGGAAGATGGTAATATCAAAGGCCTCCGTTTGCCTCACGACCACAGTCAGATCACCATGAGACTTTTCGCCGATGATATGAACGTGTTTGTTCACAATGATAGTACCAGCTTGGAGACGTTCTGGAGGTGTCTTGCTACTTTTTGTGAAGCCTCTGGATCCATAATCAACCACTCTAAGACCGCTTTTAGAGCTATTGTGGGGTCTCAGCTCGGCCTTCTCATTGATCATGGCTATTAAATCATTCCGCAGGGCCAAATTTTTTGGCTTGTTGGGATCCCCTTGGAGTTTGGCATCTCTATGGAACAGCGGTGGAACTGGGTGCTGGCCAAACTCGAAAACAAGCTTAACTTTTAGAGAGGTATTCAAATCAATCTTGTTGGTCGTGCTATGGTTATCAACACGTTCCTCCTTTCTTCTACCATCTATTTCCTTTCTTGTTGGAGACCAAAAGAGCAAGAACTATCCAAACTGGATAGTATTTGTAGAAACTT
This sequence comes from Ceratopteris richardii, assembly GCA_020310875.1. Taxonomy (NCBI): domain Eukaryota; kingdom Viridiplantae; phylum Streptophyta; class Polypodiopsida; order Polypodiales; family Pteridaceae; genus Ceratopteris; species Ceratopteris richardii. The sequence continues at coordinate 56,547,435 of CM035412.1, read as the reverse complement.
CCTTTGTACGGGTGATCACAATAGAAGGGGGGTGCCTAAAATCAAATGGTCCATCTACACCAGCCAAAGAGATAGTGGGGGACTTGGTATCCTGGACATTGGGTGCATGGCTAACAAACTGGCAGCCAAATGGATGATTAAGGCTTGGTGCAATGGGGAGGCCTCGTGGGCCAAGTTGATCTTCAGAAACAAGAACGAGTTGGCTCTCATGGGTTTCCCAAATTGGAAGAGTCTCGACATCTTGACCTTGCTGTTTTCCCCGATCCCCGTCTTCCCGAAAGGCTCTAATCTCATGTGCTCCCTATGGAAGAGTTGGAATAAAGTTAAAAGCTACACAAGAGTTAGTGAAGACTAGAAGTGGGCTGCCGGTATCAGACAAAACGACTCTATCTGGTTTCCGATCCATGGCATCCGGAGGGTGGAATCTTGGAACACTCAAAATGCCAAGAAGTTATGGAACAAAGGCTTCAAAAAATGGAAACATCTCTGGAAACATGACTCCAACCGTTGGATCAACTTCGAGGATATTGACCCTTGTGTCAACATTTCGTACGAAGAATGGAACACTTTGCAAAGCAGATGTCTTGCCTGGGATCGGCACAAAACTCGCCTTCTCATGGGACATGACACGTTGAGCTCGCTTGGTCTCAAACGGCACAATGGGAATAGCCTATCAAAAATCCCAAACATCAAAGAAATGATTAACTATCAGGTTAACCTCAACAAGAAGTGGTGCTTGTCATGGACGCGGCTTCGGTGGGACATGAAGTTCATGGCTATTTGGCAACCCCTCATAGAAATAAAAAAGTCTATCCTCTTATGGCAAATTCTTCATCATGGAATTTGGAGGAACCTTAAGGCTAGCAAACTGGGTGGGATTCCTCCCTGGTGCAAATGCTGCTACCAGTCTATCGAAGATGTTCCACACATCTTCTTTACTTGCCCCAACTCCATCAGACTCTGGCAGATGGTTGGAAAGAAAATTAGACTTCAGAAACTTCTCAGTTGGCAACAAGCCCTGCTGGGAGAAGCAATCGGCTGCTCCGCAACTCTCTGGAATGCCATCAGAGGGGAGGTCCTATGGAAAATCTGGCGGGAAAGATGTGCTCTCAACTTCGGTGACTCCCCCTAGGAGTGGTCAATTGAGAAATCGTTGTTCCTCCTTGGCAAAAGGATTGTTAACTGTAAGAAATCCCCCCCTTCAGGCATCATCAAGTTCTCCTTTTGATCAATAACGAGCTTAAACCCAAGTGGGCCCCTCATGAGGGTGATGAGAGGGTGATTAACCTTCTTTGTAATGCCATCTAAGCTCTGTAAAAGCGTCCCCTACTTTGTGGGATTTGGGGGGTCCCGTGGGCACTAGTCCCCTTCTCTTGTACTTTTCTTTCTTTATTTAATTCAAGTCCGGGAGAGTAGGCTATTGCCAAACTTCCTTTATTAAAAAAAAAAACTTCTATATCACTTAGGACGAAGAATTTTTCTACTCCAAAAAGTGGGCTGTTGGAATAAACATACCGAAGGGCTGCTTCGTTCCATTGTTACGCATTCTCGCTCTATACATGCATAGACAAATTCATGTATAGGTATCTCTATGTGGAGTAAAATGGTTCTATTCTTATTTTAAAGAGCTTCTTACGGATGAAAGATTTTTTATAATCTTCATATAGTGTCTCAAATTGGTCTTTCTTATTGGGTTCATTCATTCAATCATTCCTTAGAAGTGGTACTCTTTCTAAAGGTATATATGTGCACGCAAGCAGATAGTATAAAATTTAAGTAGGTTGTTTTGCAACAGATCGTTATCAATGATAAAACATCAAAATTTAATGTTCTCAACCATGTCCCATAGATTGATTTCTTCAAATACTTAGGTTTTGTAAATTGTTCAAAACAAAGAGCAGGTATTTATATGGATAAGTCTTTCGTACGAAAATCACCTTCCAATGAACTATTTGGCTATTTGTCTTATCCCTCTCAATTGTATCAAAAACTTTATTATCTCAAAGACGTCAAATGGAATCCCTGAATCAATTCAAAGTGAAGAAACCAGCCAAAGGATTGAAAAACAAACCCAACAATACTGAGCTGAAAGGACATCAAGGAAGCAAAACAACACTAGCTAAAGATAATCATCATCATGTCAATGATAAACAAATGGGAATATATCAAGTGGTAACATTTACCCATTCTAAGGACTCAATACCCGTCAAAACGAGTTAGGAAAGTTCACTTTATCTCAAAGCTATAGAGCTTAATAGATAAATAAAGAAGGTAGAAAAAGTAAACTATGATCCTGGTAAATTTAGGGTTTTGAGCTACATTATGGGCAAAGAATTGCAAGGGTTAATGAGGGGAGTAGATTCAAATCCTTGTGTAAAATTTGCACCAATACAATTCCAATATATAACCTTGAATAAACGGATAGATAGTATAGAAACATCATATTTGTCTTCTCCTTAAATATCAATAATAGTATGATTGGGCACACATAAGGCCTAGACAAATCCAAGAAGGTCTTGGAGACCTTTGAGAGGCTATATTGATCCTCCATTGAGATGAAGATCCAACTTAAAAACGAGATAAATAATCTAGCTCATCCCACCCTAGATTATGAATTCTTGGGTGGGATGACCTAGATTGGTTTGAGCATCTTAGTTTCTCCACTCTCTCTCTTCTCTAATTATGGTAGACTAACTAGAGTACTGAATTACACAGTATCCAATGATCTGCACCATTGACTTGTAAAAGTGTAAGAGTAGCATCGTAATACAATAGATAATATTCTATGTCACTTACTATCAATATACAAAATCAAATATTCTTAATTGGATAAGGTATTATAGAGTTGTCTTACTATCATGCTAATTCTATTACTCTCAATCACTTACAATTACACAAAATTTCTTTGATTCTAGCAGATACTTAAACACTGAAATATATTTTACTATCTTTAAGATACACAAACAATTAGTTAATCAAACATATACATAGGATACTTAGAATATTCACAAAACAATTTGCCTAAAGCACCACAAGCTCGATACTCTCACACAACCAGATTATCTCTCTCACAATGGGCTTGAAACACATTTTCATTATTAGTTGAAAATTTACGTTGTATAGTCTTGCCTTTTTAATTAGGACTATTCATCAAAATTACATTATCATGTTGAAATATACTGACACCAAAATTACAATAATGTTTTCATGACAGCCTAACAATGGCATATGTGTAGGCTCTGAATCCAACAAGTAATACTTATTCCTCTTTTGGTTCAAGCTCTCAGGGATTCATGCACCTCTTCCAAGGTCTGTTGTACTTTCTTTACCATTTTTTGAGTAATTTTTGTGACCTGATGAGGGTCTAGAGAAACAGCTCCATTAGGAGCTTGACTCGTGGAGATAGCCTGAGAGACAATGGATTCACTTTGCACTCGAGCAAGCTAAAAGCCAAATTCTTCTTGTAAATAAAAGTCCTATTTTAACACATGTTTCCTTCATCTTCTTTTGGTGAGCTTGCTACAAGGCTTGAGCTTTCATAGGCTAAGCTTGTTCTATCTATTCTTGTAGCTTTTCGACTTTGATGTGGTGATGGGAAGTAGCAGTTGTCTATCATGAGACCTCTTCAAAGAGTTTGGTGTTTGTCTCTTGTAGAGATTCAATCATCTACTATAGAAACTTGGCTTGATGATTTAAAATCTACCTCATGTGGTGAGTTTTTCTATACCATTGTTTTATACTCGAGTTCTTGAATGCACTAGAGATGATGAGTATAATCTTCTTGCACATTGGCTTGCTTGGTAGCAAGCTCCTTCTCTTTCATGGCTTCCTTTAAAAAACTTGTGAAATAGTGAGTGTGTTTATAATCCTATTAAATGTTCTATGCAAGGTGGTAAGATTCTTTAGTGCGAGCACCCAAGTCAGATTGGAGTCCATGAAGATGTTGCTAAAACTAGTAAGATCGTTGCAAGTCAGTTTATAGTAACCCATATTACTCTTAATCAAATCTTGCATGTGAAGAAGATACGTGCTAAGGCACATAAACTACATGATGGTGCAATGATTGTTGATGTTGAAAGAAGAAAATTCATCATTGAGGCAGGAAGAAAAGGGAGGTTAGGAACATCAGAGGGAGGGTGTATAGTCCATGGTTTGGGCTAGCGAAACAATAGGGGACCAATGCAGACTTTGAGGGGGAGAAGGGGTGAATAATTGGTGGAGGAAGTAGTGGAAGATTCAAGACCCACAAAAGGAGGATTAAGACTACATGTATGAGCATCAACATCAGTCTACAGTGGAAGAATTCATACAGACAGATATATACGTACATGGACATACACATATACACTCACATGCATACATACACACACATACACATATACACACACATACACTCACATACACTCACAGACACACATACATACACATACATACACACACATACACATGCATACAAACAAATACACATATGCACACATATGTACATACACATAGATACACACATACACATATGCACACATATACCCTCACATGCATACATACACACACATAGAAGACAATCACACACACACACACTCACATACACACATATTCACACACACACACACATTCATACACACACATATATACATACACACACAAAGATACACGCACACATACACATATACACACACATATGCTGGAAGAGATGGATGGATACGTCAAGGAAGTGAGTTGGTGCTGCCAAAACTTGCTTTGTACCTGTAGTGCCCCTCCGTTTTTCTCTCTCTCACTTTTGTTTGATTGAGAATCACCCACTCAACCTTTTCGCAAGTATCTTTCATTTGAAACTCTTCTAGGAGGCCTGCATCCTCTAATAGCTCTTCAATTTTCTGAAGAGCAGCATCCTTTTGTAGAAAAGACTCACGTAAAGCATTGGCTGAGTTCCGTATGTATGATAGTTCTGACTCTAGAGCCTCAACACGCTCTCCTGCCTCAAGGTTAAGCTTTGCCTTTTGTTCAGCTTCATTTAAAGCCATCATCTTGGCATGGATCTCTTGTTGATATGATGATGCCATAGCTTCCATTTCTGCCGATTTCTCTGCCAGTAGCTACTTTAAATTATCTCTCTATTGGATTAGGCCTCTGCCTTTTGTTACTACTAAACTCAGCCTTCCCGGACACCAAGTGCCTTCTGTTCAGCTTCTAAAAGCTTTCTCTCTCTCTCTCTCTTCCCCTCTCTCTCTCTCTCTCTCTCTCTCTCTCTCCCCTCTCACTATCTTTCCCTCTCTCTCTCTTGGTCCCTCACTCTCTCTTTCTCTCTCACTATCTCTCTCTTTTTCTCTCTCTCTCTTCCTCTCTCTCTCTCTCTCTCTCTCTCTCTCTCTCTCTCTCTCTCTCTCTCTCTCTCTCTCTCTCTCTCTCTCTCTCTCTCTCTCTCTCTCTCTCTCTCTCTCTCTCTCTCTCTCTCTCTCGCTCTCTCTCTCTCTCTCTCCCCGCTACCCTGCGTGACCCCCCTCTCCCCCTCTCTCTCTCTCTCTCTCTCTCTCTCTCTCTCTCTCTCTCTCTCTCTCTCTCTCTCTCTCTCTCTCTCTCTCTCTCTCTCTCTCTCTCTCTCTCTCTCTCTCTCTCGCTCTCTCTCTCTCTCTCCCCGCTACCCTGCGTGACCCCCCTCTCCCTCTCTCTCTCTCTCTCTCTCTCTCTCTCTCTCTCTCTCTCTCTCTCTCTCTCTCTCTCTCTCTCTCTCTCTCTCTCTCTCTCTCTCTCTCTCTCTCTCCCTCCTCTCCTTCTCTCTCCTCCCCCGCCACCCTGCCGATCCCTCCCCGCATCCCCCGCTGCTCCACCCCGCATCCCCCGCTGCCCCACCCCGCCTCCCCGCCTCTCTCCGCCCGCAGCCCCGCACCCCCCCGCTGCTCCAGCCCGCATCCCCCGTTGCTCCACCCCGCATCCCCCGCTGCCCCACCCCGCCTCCCCGCCTCTCTCCGCCCGTAGCCCCGCACCCCCCCGCTGCTCCACCCCGCATCCCCCGCTGCTCCACCCCGCATCCCCCACTGCCCCACCCCGCCTCCCCACCTCTCTCCGCCCACAGCCCCGCACCCCCCCGCTGCTCCACCTTGCATCCCCCGCTGCTCCACCCCGCATCCCCCGCTGCCCCACCCCGCCTCCCCGCCTCTCTCCGCCCGCATCCCCTGTTAGATGTTACACAGTTACGCTGTTTTAGTAACTAGCCGAAATCGTACCGAGCAAGTATTAACATAAAATAGAGGTTCACCGTAAACTATATTAACTTTCAATTACCGAAAGGCGTTGTCGGATCAAGTGGGTTCTTGGGAGTGGTAGGGGTCTGTTAGATAGAGGCCCTGTACTATTTTCCCAAATCCTTACATAACCACAAATACTCTTATCACGTCTTAGCTCAGATACTTAGTTTTAACTGACCAGTAATTGTTTCTGCGTATTAGGACGCCGAACTTACAGACTAATCTGCTATGGTAACGGAGCAGTAGTCTCGTTCTAACTTGCAGACTAATAGAGTTACTCAACTTACTAAACTTATGCGAATCACTACACACTTCTTCAGAACAGACATGTATACCAGATAGTAATCAGGCATACAACCCTACCAGAGGGTGTACAGACTTACCGTATGCCGAACTCAATCAACCGTCATACTAATCACAGTTTAACTCATCACCAAGCTTATCAGTGCTCCAACTCGGAGTTCATACTATTATCGATATTATTCCTTCCCTGTGAACGGAATCAACAGTGAATACAGAACACAACTGTCAACAACAGATTCATACTCGATACTACACGTTCATTATTCTGCACTATAGTAGGAATAGACGAACAGACTGAACAGAACAATATAGGAATATGATTCAATATCTTGATGACACCACACCACTCAGACAGTACTCAAACAACTTCTGAGACAAAAAACGGGTCTCGATCACCCTTTTTCCATTATTTTAAAAAGACGTTTATAGAATGCGTGTACCAATTTTTCACGCGTAATTCAAGGGACTTCGTTACATCCGGCATACATTTGTCCTACTCTAGCGGCCGTCTAACACTGGCACGCACGGTGGACTCGAACCCGCAAGTGATTTTTATTACAAAATTCATTGTTCCTCTACGATTCCTTCTAGATACATATTTCTTGCTAGTCTAAATGTGCGGGCTATTTTTTTCTTAAGTGTTTCTAATAATTGTTTAAGGGTATCACGTTCTAAAATCTGCGCATCTACTCTAACGGAACTAAGTGCGATGGCTTCAGTAAGCAAAATTTCGGCCTGTGTTTGCAAAAAGGCCTCCTGTAAATAAAAATCGTTTGATAATGCCGCGTCTCTTGCTATCTTCATGTCCGTTACTTGTTGCTGCATCTGGTTGATTTTGTCTTTCTGGTTGCGTACCTGATTATCTAATCTTCCGAACTGTTGGTTCTGGAACTCTATGGTTTGGTAGTAAGCATCCCGTTCTCTGCGGGCATTTGCTAAATCCTTCTGATATTTAGATTCTCTGGTTAGTTGATGTTTCAGCATGTTGTTGACATCGTCTAAGGATTCTTTTGCTCTTTGTAACTCATCCTCTGCCTGCTTTGCTTCTCTTTGCTGCTCTTGATATTTCTGTATTGTGTCCTGCAACTGGACTCTTGTTTCTTCCAGTAGGTTTCCTAGTGCTATTCTTGTATCTTTGGTATCTTTGAGTGTTTGTTTTAACTGTATTATTTCCGTGTCGGCAGCTATCCGCATTTCTTCTTTTGCAGCCATTGCCTTATCTCTCTGGCTTGAGCTCTCTTCTTGTACTTGAAGTGTAGCCTGTAGCTGGTTGCTCTGCTCTTGTAGTGCATGATTTTCTGCTCTTGCTGCTTGTAATTCTTCCTGAAGAGGGGTGATATCCGCCTCCATTATTTCCAATTTCCTTTGGAATTCTTCTCGGGCACTGTCTGTGGCGTGCTTCAGGTGTTGCGGCAATTGTTGGGATAGATTAATTAAAAGGCGTCCCATATTTTCTAGTTTCGAAAAAATTGGTGGCAGGGGAGGACGAGGTTGTGACGAGGTTCCGGCGAGGATTTGTTGTGAGTTTGGAGGTGAATAGTTAAGGGAGGATGTAGAGGCTTCAGAAGTTCCGGTGTGGTGACTGGGCTTGATGGGGCTGCGGTATGGTTCCGGTGGGGGGATGGGGTTAGTAGGTGGGGTTTTGGGGAGAGCAGAGTTAGTAGTTACCTCGTTTATTTGTTTCGTTTCTGCATTGTGTGCTTCTCTAGATTCCACGGCCTTCAGTACCTTGTCTAGTGCATCTTGATTGGATTGCTGCTCATTTTCCTGTTGTTCTGATTCTTTTTCGGTCGAAATTATTTCTGTTTCTACTTGATCTTGTTGTTCTTGTTGCTCAATCGACGATTCATTATGCATTGAGGTGGCAGTATCATGAAACGTCTCTTCTTCTTGCTTCTCGTCTTCTTTATCATCATCTTTATCCTTTCTTGTTGAACCTTGTGCTTCACTTTCTGAGGAGCTAATCCTGATACGTTTTCTGTGGAACAACTGATTGAGCTCTTCTTCATCTTCTTCTTCCTCATCTTCTAGTAGTTGAACTGACTCTTCGTGCCTTAAAACTGGTCCTCGTGGTGGTAGTTGAGCGGCGAGTATGGTTGGGAAGAGAAAAGAAAGGATGTGGGGAAGTCTGGATCGAGGGGTGGTTCCTTTGTTGATTTGTTTCACTATGGCGACACACTCCTTATGGATTCGGTGAAAGAAAAATGAGGCGAAATTAACGGGTTCTCGTGCGGCAAGGTCGATGGCGGAATAGAATGGTCGGGAGATACCGTATGTGCGTTTTTGGAGGTTAAGGACTGCGACTAAGAACTGTAATGCAGTTCTTTCAGGTTCGGGGCGGCAGAGAATGGTGTATTCATTTGATGAATGGCGCGGGAAGAGTTCGGTCATGCGGGCTACGGGGATACTGGGGCCATTCTTGCGGCCTTGTGGAGTGAGGCGGAAGGCTTTGGCGAAGGCTTGGAAGGTTATTACGGTTCTAGATGGTAGGGCATGGAAGAGCCATTGTCGTTCAGCGATGGGAGATTGGGCGATGGCTGGGATAATGTGTGCGAAGAAGGGATGGGCTCCCACTGAGTGCCATGGCAGCTCAGCGAAGTTAGCCAGCCCTCGGATACGCAGGTATTCTCCTACCTCGGTAGGGATACCATCACAAAAAGTCGTGTAATTCGCCAATTCTTCCATTGCGCACGCGAACACGAATACACAGAGCACAGAGCACGGATACACAGAAAACACAATCACAATCACAAGCACACAATAGCGTATTTTTGGCGTAACCGAAGAGCTTAAGTACCAATATTACGGTGGGGGGGTAGGGATTGATGGTTATCATTGTGCAGTGCTGGAATGATATTGTTTTTAATTTGGTGTGCATGCTTGAGTAAATGGTAAGGAGGGCGGCTTATGACAAAACACGGCTATTTAAGAAAAGAAAAGAAAGAACATAATGAAAAGTAAAACCAAAAAAATGCGATCCACCGCCGAATGATTTAATGCGGATTAATAGCGCTTTGATACGGCCACAGCTTCGAGCCGTTGATTGCTTTTGGAAGTGGATTTCCGGTCAACGTAGTCAACCGAAAAGTTGCTGGCCCGATTTGCTCTGAGATTTTGTAAGGACCGAACCATCGTAATTTGAATTTGCCTGCGGATCTGTTGGACTTTGCATTATAGAAAAGTACAAGCTGTCCGACCGAAAACACTGGAGATTTCAGGTTTCGATCGTGTGTTCTTGCCTGTCTTAATTGAGCTTCGTGCATGGTTAAAAAACTGAGCCATCGGTGTTCGTCTAACTCTCTGAGTGTGTCCAATCGAAATGTCAGTGAGTCTTCCGGTAGCAGTTTCTGGGTAATGGCTACTCGTAAACTTGGTATAACCATCTCCATTGGTGCTATTGCTTCTAAGCCATAAGCTAATTTGAAAGGTTTCAATCCTGTTGTTACCTTGTAGGTAGTCCGGTATGCCCATAATACTGCAGGTAGTAGTTGATCCCATCTTTCCGATGATTCCATGATTAATTTTTGAAGGATATTCAGCAGAGATTTGTTTGTACTTTCGGCCAATCCATTGGCACGAGGATAATAAGGAGAACTAAATTTATGTGTAACCTGGAACGACTGTGTAAGTGCCTTCATTAAATTGTTTACAAAATGAGTGCCTTGATCTGAGACAATATCTAGTGGTAAGCCAAAACGTGGAAAGACATCGGTTAGCAGACACTTTGCTACTGTAACTGCTGTAGTAGACCGTAAAGCCCAAGCTTCAGCCCATCTAGTTGCATAGTCTGTACAGGTCAGTATGTAACGGTTGTTACTGAAGACTGCTGGTGGTGTAATTGGACCGATAAAATCTAGACCCCACTTCTAGAAAGGTTCTATTGGTAAGATGGGTTGCAAAGGAAAAAAATGACGTTGTAATGGCTGACCCGATCTTTGACAAGTATCACATTGTTTGATAAACTGTAATATATCTCTGTACTTGTTGGCCACCAGAGACCACTCTGTAGAATTTTTTGGTGAGTTAGATCTGCAGCAAAGTGTCCACCGGAGGGAATCGAGTGAGCCAAAGTGATAACTGAGTTAACTTCATGTGGTGGAATACATCGAAGTAGGATTCCGGTGTGATCTACATAATATAGTTCTCCAGCAATTAACCAAAATCGGCGGCTAAAAACTGCAATTTTCCTGCATACTGCTCTAGAAGTCTGAGATGGAAGGCAACCATTAGTGAGAAAGGTCAAGATCTGATCATAATATGAAAATGGGATAGGTGGGTCTACAGAATCTTCATTAATTGGTTCTGATACATAAATCGCGGGTGTCGTGTCATCTATACCCACCGGAGCTTCACCGGAATCTAAGTAGGATAAAAAATCTGCTAAGGCGTGTGAACTGCCTGGCCGGTGAATGACTTCGTAATCGAATTCCTGCAAGAGTAAGACCCATCGTGCTAATCGACCACCTAGATGTTGTTGCCGAACTAAATAGATAAGTGCAGCGTGGTCTACATGAAATGTAAATTTACGGCCTAGCAAGTAATGTCTAAATTTCTTGACCGAATATACTAGCCCTAAACATTCTCTTTCTGTTACAGAGTAATTTTTCTCAGCAGGTGCTAATCTTCGACTTGCATAATACATGGGTCTAAACCATTTATCAATTTGTTGCATTAATACACTTCCAATTGCTATATCTGCAGCATCAACAAATATATGAAACGGGTGATCCCAGTCCGGCGGTTGTAAAATAGGAACTTGTGTTAATAAATGCTTTAAACGATCAAATGCTATCTGATATTCCTTGCTCCATTCAAATTGTCGAGGTGTTTTGCTGATTAGCTTGTTTAGTGGTATAGCCAGATGAGCAAGCCATCGTAAGTGCCTTCCATGCCACCGTACTTGGCCCATAAAGCGCATAACTTCTTTTGGAGAAGTTGGCACCGGAGTTTCTAATACTGTCGAAATCTTATCTGGATCTACTTGGATACCTTGTGCAGATACAATGTGGCCAAGTAACTTGCCACATGAGACCGCAAACACCGATTTGTTTGGATTCAAACAGAGTCTATATTCTCTGCATTTCTGAAAGCAGCACCGTAAATGAAACAGATGTGCTATCATCTTACCGAAAATTGAAAAATCGTCGAGATATACTTGCATAAATGAAGTGAGATAAGGAGAAAATATCTCCTGCATACATCTTTGAAATGTGCTTGGTGCGTTTCTTATTCCAAACCACATTACCGTACAAGCAAAGACACCCCAATTGGTAATAAATGCAGTTTTCAGAATATCTTCTTCGGCCATTCTTACTTGGTTGTAGCCACTGTACCCATCTAGAAATGAATACATCTCATGACCTGCTACTCTATCAAGCATGGTATCCAAAAAGGGAATTGGAAAGGGATCCGGTACGGTTGCTGCATTTAATTTCCGGTAATCTACACAGATTCTCAATTGCTTGTTTTTCTTAGGCACAATCACAATCCGAGAGATCCATTCAGCATGCTCTACTGGTACGATAAATCCAACTTTCAATAACCTATCAAGTTCTGCCTTAACCTGTGATGCATAATGGGGATTCATCCGGTAGCTGGTTTGCTTTATCGGTCTTGACTCTGGCTTTAGCATGACCCTGTGTTGGTAGATACTGGGGTCCAATCCTTTCATGTCTTTGTAGTCCCGTGCAAAGACATCAATGAATTCTTGGAGTAGCTGGATTAAATCTGCTTGAAATGTTTCCGGTAAGTTTTGCTTTATCTTCACAGGACGCGGATGATCTTTATCTCCTAAATTGTAAGTAATCAGCTGATCTTCGGGGACATAGAACTGTTGATGTTTCTCTGTGTTGTCTGTTGGTTTAAAAAGTTGCTGCAATTCATCGTCATGTGTCGAAACAGTGTCTTCCTTCTTAGCCTCTTCTGTGACGGGTATTACTGTACAGACTGAAGCATTCCAATTATCTACAACGTGTTGTAGATCAATAGTCCCTAATGAAATTAAGTCAGCGTTACTCTTCAAAAACTCTTCTTCTTCATCATCTGACAATCCATCTAGCATATGGACTGGTTCAGCAAAATACGGTCTAGCGTGTAACTCGCAAGGTTGTATAGCATCTAATTTTACCACATATCTATGATTGGCATCTTTAAACGTAAGCTCTTGTGCAGACCAGTCTTGTATTACCTTCGCATGTTTCAGCAAAGGTCGGCCGAAAAGAAGGTTGTAATCCAAAGTGGATTCTGGCAAATCTAGTATAACAAAGTTCATTTTAAAGGTCGTACCTTGCAAAGTGATGGGTACATTTCGCACAAGTCCTACAGGATGGACTCTTGATTGATCTGCCATTCTGACAAAAAATTGAACTGGTTTGATTTCGGTCCATCCTAATCTTTTGCATAATACCGCAGTCGCAATGTTAACACCAGAGCCTCCATCAATTAATACCTGCGTAATCTTATGATTCTTATACCATACTGTAATCAAGGGAACTGAATGATCAACCGTAGAATCAGGTTCTGGTTGAACTGCTGCTGTTGCCGAAATACAAGAAGGTACCGGACTGAACTGTTGTTGGAACTGTTGTCGAATTCCAGGTACTAATGCCAGTAGTTGGCCCAAAGGCAGAGTGATCGATGCCTTAGATAAGATTTCCCAAGCCTGTTGAGATTGATTGACAGGCTCTACTGATGTTGAAGTTGATGCCTCTACTGATGCGGAGGTGTCTACGGTGGGCAATGTATCTGCTGCTGATGATGTTTCTGCTGCTAACTCCCTTTGTTGTGTTCCTTCCTTTGTTAACAAGGGTTGGGCTACCGGAATAGGCTCTGGAAAGACTGGTGGTTCTGTTGTGGTCCATTGACTAGCTTTGTTATACATTCTGTGTTGTTCACGTACCCCTGGTTCAAATATTTCTGCTGCCGGTTGCAATTGTTTACCGGAACGAGTCTGGACTGCAGCAGCCTCTGTCTCTACCGGTGTGAGTTTTACCATGTTGGCCATTGGATTTTGGCGTTCCTTCTTCCTTTGATCATACTCAGCTGCATCTTTGCAAAATCTTCTAATATGTCCGAATTTGCCGCAAAAATGACAGCGTGGTGGTGGTAGATTGGGATTTTCTGGTGGTACTCCGTTCTTCCAGCGGTTTGCATTAAAATTGTTGTTCCTCTGTCCTCGGTAGTTACGATATCCTTGCGGTTGATTGTTTCTCAATTAAAGAGGCACGTAGTGATTCGCTGGCTGTCCGTGTTCTTGAATAACTGCATTGACCGTTTCTATTCCCTGTATTCTGGCATTGTAAACACAGTTTCCAGTGGTGTGTCCGGCAGTGTTGCAGATAGCACAAAACGTTTGATTGAGTGCACAATTGGCACTAGTATGACCTGAATTTTTGCATATTTTGCAGTATACATGTCTAGTCATATCTTCTGCAACATTCTTGTTTGCTTTTAACCATTCTAAATCTTCTGTAAATCCACCGACTTTGTGTTCCAGTTGCAGAGTCATTGCAATGACTGCATCGAGGGACATGGCTCCGACACATCTTATGATCATGATCTGCTTAAGTTGTGGAACCAAGCCATTGATGAACCACTGAGTGATAACATCATCTGGTAAGTTAGCATGGGCCGGTGGTAGCTGCCTTAAGTGTGTTCTGAAGAGAGTAGCATACTCCTATATAGTTTGATTTGGTTTCTGTCTGTTGTTCTGCAGATAATCAAAAATTTCGGCTGGATTTTTTTTTAGCCTGAATCGTTGCAGAAAAGCATCTCGTACTGCTTCATAGGTGCCGAAATGATTAATATCATATTCTGTAAGCCATCTAGCTGCTTCATTAACAAGTGTAGATTGGAACACAATAGCTTTGTAGGCCTGATCCGGTGGATGATTGAGTACTGCGTAGCTTATCTTGAAGGTGCGTACGTGAGCATCCGGATCATCTCCTGGAAATCCACCAAACTTAGTGTACGTCACTCCCGTTGGAGGTGGCCTGGGTGGACATAACTGTTCTTGTCCGTTCATTGTGAGCGTGTTATACTTTCCTTCTGAACTACCGGAATCTGTATCGTCGGATAACGCACTTTTCGGTGTGATTATCTTGTCTAATATGCTTCGAATCTCTGTTTCGAACAGCCTTCTTTCCTCCTTGATATCCAGTGTATGGGAACTTGCTTCCAAGCACGGCAGGTGGGCTGAAGAATTAGCAGAAAATGCTAAATCGTCATCGAAAAACTGTGATTCTCTTACCGAAATTTCACTGGAATGAACCGAAATTGTGCCCGAATTCGGCGTTTTTTCGCCTTCGCCGATTTCTGTGACTAAAGGGTTTCTAATTGTAGATGAATCTGAATCTTTTCCCAAGAGTGTTAAGCTAGATTCCAAATGCGTCTTGGTAGGTTCTGGGATTACTATATCTTTGACAGACTGTGCCAAAATAGTACCGGACTCTACTAGAGGCGTAATAGGTTCTACCGGAATATGACCGGAATTAGTTTTAACGTTCTTAACTTTCTTGACAACTGGGTCAGTCCTAATTGTACTTCTACCTCCCAAAGTTGGCTTTAGTACTCGAGACTGATGGTTCTTGGGATACGTTTCACCGGATCGAGTAACCGGCATATATCATCTTTTGTACTATTCGCGTAGTATTACTAACGGGACAGTCTGCAACAGTCTGGTCTGTTGCTACTGCCAATCGAACGATAGTCTAATTCTGACAAATGACTGGCAATTTTGATGCCACCTTCCCACAGACGGCGCCAAGTGTTAAATGGTACACAGTTACGCTGTTTTAATAACTAGCCGAAATCGTACCGAGCAAGTATTAACATAAAATAGAGGTTCACCGTAAACTATATTAACTTTCAATTACCGAAAGGCGTTGTCGGATCAAGTGGGTTCTTGGGAGTGGTAGGGGTCTATTAGACAGAGGCCCTGTACTATTTTCCCAAATCCTTACATAACCACAAATACTCTTATCACGTCTTAGCTCAGATACTTAGTTTTAATTGACTAGTAACTGTTTCTGCGTATTAGGACGCCGAACTTACAGACTAATCTGCTATGGTAACGGAGCAGTAGTCTGGTTCTGACTTGCAGACTAATAGAGTTACTCAACTTACTAAACTTATGCGAATCACTACACACTTCTTCAAAACAAACATGTATACCAGATAGTAATCAGGCATACAACCCTACCAGAGGGTGTACAGACTTACCGTATGCCGAACTCAATCAACCGTCGTACTAATCACAGTTTAACTCATCACCAAGATTATCAGTGCTCCAACTCGCAGTTCATACTATTATCAATATTAGTCCTTCCCTGTGAACGGAATCAACAGTGAATACAGAACACAACTGTCAACAACAGATTCATACTTGATACTACATGTTCATTATTCTGCACTATAGTAGGAATAGACGAACAGACTGAACAGAACAATATAGGAATATGATTCAATATCTTGATGACACCACACCACTCAGAGAGTACTCAAACAACTTCTGAGACAAAAAACGGGTCTCAATCACCCTTTTTCCATTACTTTAAAAAGACGTTTACAGAATGCGCGTACCAATTTTTCGCACGTAATTCAAGGGACTCCGTTACATCCGGCATACATTTGTCCTACTCTGGCGGCCGTCTAACACCCCGCACCCCCCCGCTGCTCCACCCCGCATCCCCCGCTGCTCCACCCCGCATCCCCTGCTGCCCCACCCCGCCTCCCCGCCTCTCTCCGCCCGCAGCCCCGCACCCCCCCGCTGCTCCACCCCGCATCCCCCGCTGCCCCACCCCGCCTCCCCGCCTCTACCCGCCCGCACACCCGCCACCCCCCCGCCCCCTCACCCGCAACCCACCCCTCACACCTCCCCTCACACCCGCACACTCACCCGCAACCCACCCCTCACACCTCCCCTCACACCCGCACACTCACCCGCAACCCACCCCTCACACCTCCCCTCGCACCTCCCCTCACACCTCCCCGCACACTTACACACACACCTCCCCTCACACACGCACACCCCCACTCACACACACACACACACACACGCGTGCATACACACAAACACAAACACATACCTACCCGTACACTCACACACACACATATACAAACACACGCATGCACCCACACATACACACGCACAAAGACATACACACACACACTCACACACACACATGCGCTCCTTCACATACACACATGCACATCCTCGCATACACACACACACCCACAACTCACACACACACACATACTCACACACACACCCACACACACACACACACCCACACACATACGGCCCAGTATCACCAAGAAAGAAAGAGAAGAGTGCTTCTGTTCCTCTGTGAATGGACCCAGAATTCTTCAAGTAGGCTATGAAGGTGAGGAAGATCATGAGATGATGGAAGCATATGAACGGCTTGGCTCTTTGCTAGTAAATGAAGGCATTGTTCGTGAAAGCTGAAGGCCACACTCGAAAGCTTCATGCAGAGGCTCTTCTTGATCTTCTGAAGGGAGTCTTTATCACACCTAGATATGACCTTCTGTTCACAAATTCAAGGCATGACCTAGATGCTATTCATGGGCCTTTCCATGAGGACAAGCAGTTGGACCAATCGGCTTCAATTGAATTTCCTGGAAAATGAGAATCTCAGATGGCAGGTGAAGAGGTAAAAGTGAATTGTTAAAAGTAAAAGTGGATAAACAAATGTTGCCGCCAACCATTCACGGCGACTACCTATTTTTGTGGATCTAATTCAAATCAAGTGGAATAATTGACCTACCCCCAATTTTGGGTGATTAATTGGCGCGTGATCAATGGACGTGAAGAATCGGCAAGACCCTCTTGGCCTATTGGGGCCTATAAAAACAATGGATTTGTGCTCATTTGATGTACAGTTTTAGAGTTACATTGGTTCAGATACGCGTACGTGCAGAAGACCTCTCTTGCACTTTGTGGTTTCAAGCCTATTGTAGGAGCTACTCTGTAGTGTGGATACAGAGGGTAGGCTTCTCGGTGGAGGGCTATGAGCACTATAGTGTAAGAGAGTGGCTTGGATTTTTCTTTTTTGTGAGTCAGTGTTGCTGTTAAGCTCTATTCTCTTGAGAAATTCTTTGCCGTTTGTATTGTTCTGGGTTAATCTGCATATAATTGGCCCCCTTAAGCTGATGGGAAGACTTTGTTGCATTGAGGTTATACACTTTTAGGGTGGCATGTTAGCCCTAAGCTTGCACATTTGAGCATCACTCTGCCCAACCTTGTAATCATCTGATCCGAATCAAGAAATATATGGTCTTCTGTAGTCATTTGTTGATTAATATTTCTGGAGTATGTACAATTCCTATGTCTACTCACAGAAATGTTAAAAGGGTATACTTCCCTAAAGAGAACCCCCTTGAGTAGGCAACGTACTGGATGTGTTTAACCTTTATTCTCTACTTTTGATAAAAGTGGATACCCCAGTACCTCCTCTACAGTTTGGCACGCCCGGTGGGACCTTTGCATTTCTGTGAGAAGTATTTTGCCCTATTACGTTTGCAAGTAGGTACATGACCCATACACGGGCAGATAAGGAGTCTCTTCGTGTTCGGAGGAGCCTTAACAAGTTAGCAATAACCACGGCTAGTGAGTCTACCTCCCCTCTGCCTTCCCTAAATTTATCTATTGATTTGGGTGCGACACCATTGTCAAAAGAGAGGTATAGGAGAACTCTAGACTTCTCCTCAGATACGTCCGAAGAAACACCAGTACAAATGGAGGATCTCTCTCATTTAGTCTCCAGATTAAACATCAAATTCCCTACCTTCAAGGGACAAGCTTATGAGGATGCTGATGATCATGTGAGGAGATTCATCTCTTTATGCCGTGGACAAGGTCTGCAGAATAGAGAGGATGCAATGTTGGCACTTTTTCTATCCACATTGGAGGGTCTTGCAGATAAATGGTATAGTCAATATGCAGATGGCCATTTTACTACTTGGGAGGCTCTGAAGGCGGCTTTCTCACAAACATTCAGACCAAGTGATTCTTCGGAAAGAGCTCTAGATCAGCTAGAGAACTTGAAGCTAAGACCAGGTGAATCCTTTCATGAACTTCACACTAGAACAAAAGCACTTGTTGCACGTCTGCCACATGCTCCAGGTGACTTCTTGGTTAAAAAATGGATAGAAAAGGCTCTGCCCAGGTCATCTCAGTAGAAGCTTCATGAATCTCTTAGATTGGATGCGACCCTCAATGATTTTGTTGCAGCAGCATCACGCATTGAAGAAGCAAGGCAACATTTTGAGGGGGATACACAACAAAAGTATGCTGCAGATCTGGATCCTATTGAGCAACTAAGGAGGGAACTGGAAGCATTGAAGATGCAACAAAATCAACAAGAAGAGAAGGTCTTGCCACCACTGCGTCACACTGATGATAAAGTAGCTCAACTTCGCCGAGAGTTAGAAGATTTGAAGACCACTCACGATATAAGGAGACAAATTTGGTGTACAATCTGTAACAATAATGGACATTCCAATGCTAATTGCCCTATTAAGGTAAGCTGTCAATTTTGTGGAAAGGACGGTCATGAAGCAAGGGATTGCTACTACCTCAAGGGTACACAGCAGAGAGGTAACCCTCAAAATTTGGATTCATATTATGCTAGTACTTCAAATACATCAAATAGAGAGGAGAATCGGCCTGCAAAGCCTAGATATAATAGACCTTTGATGTGCTATCGTTGTGGTGAGTACGGCCACATGCAAAATAGGTGCTTTCTTCTAGAAGATGCACCTCCTTGTCAACATTGTCCAGAGGCAAAGGATCATTATACCAAAGATTGCCCAAGAGGTCCTCCTGCTCCAATCCACATGATTGCAGTCTCTCCACATGAAGAAGGAAAAACCACTCAGTCTTATGCCGTTTCATCCTCTGCAATGCCCATGATGACTAGAGCTAGGCAAGCAGCTGCAACCCATAGAGATGAACAACAAGGATTTCAGGATAAAGAGGAGGAAAAGAAGTCTGGATGGAAGGACCAGGTAGAAATTGAAGGAGCTTATGATAAGATGACTACTTCTCTAAAGGGCCAACCAACCAGTCTCCAAGAAAACACTTAGGAGGTAAACATTGAACAGATCTTGAAAGGTATTCATCACAAGGTTAGTTTATATGAACTTATAAGGATGGATTCAAAAATAAGAAGTGACTTACTGAAGATTATACACTCTGCTCACTTGGTCCAATCACCTAGTATAGATGGTTTCATGGTTGATTTTCCCCCTGCACCCTTAGCAGACTACCAAAGCTCAAGTTTATCTGTTTGTATAAAGGATGAAGCTCTCACAGGTGTGATCATAGATGGAGGCTCTGGTATCAATTTAATGCCAGATTTTACAATGAAGAAGCTGAAATTGAACCCCACCAAGTTTGCACCATTCACGGTTACATTAGCAGATCAACATCGGGTTGCGCCACTTGGCATTATTGAAAAGGTATTGATGGTAGTACAGGGCTGCCACTTTGTTTTAGATTTTTTTGTTATTGCACTTCCACAGGAGACTTCTTACCCTTTACTCCTGGGGAGACCTTGGCTGAGACAAGCAAAAGCTTTGCAAGATTGGGGGAAAAACAAACTATGGATTTCAACAAGCACCAATAGCCAACTGCAATTACATTTGGAAGAGGGATTTGACTCAGGAAAAACCACTGGATATACTGTGGACACTCAGGTAATGCCTTCTCTACCCCAAGAAGATGATACATTGTTAAATTGGATGATGGGAAGTGCAGAGTGTTGCACAGTGGAGATCAATGAAATTGAGGAAGAAGTTGCAGATAAAGTAATTACAGAAAAGGGCAATGAAGACCACAAGGTGTTGAAGAATGAACAATTGAAGGAAACTACAAGCTTTGAAGAGGCAACTAATATAAAAGTATCAGAGAGGGAAGATTATGAACCAAAGAGTAGAGAAGATCTTCCTTTTGCAGATATACCTCAAGGATGGATAGAAGAACATGTTGCAGAATATAAATTAAAATCCACTCCTGCATATAGTGGAGATGATTTCTCAAACAAGACCAGTCCAGAAACATTGGTTCAAGAAGTAAATTTAGGGGATGAAGAGAACCCTCAAAGAGTTCACTTGGCATCCTGGTTGTGGCATTATCCTCCTTTACTACAGAAGGTAACTGCTTTGCTTTTTGCCTATAAAAGTGTCTTCGCATGGTCCTACAAAGATCTAACAGGAATACCAGAAGAGCTTGGGTTACATTGGATACCCTTAGTTGAGGGAGCCGCGCCTGTAAGAAGTAGGCCATATCGACTCAATCCAAAGTATGCAGAGGCAGTAAAAGCAGAGATTACAAAACTAGAAGAAGCAAGTATAATTGTGCCAGTAGAACATTCCAGGTGGCTTTCTTCCATGGTTATTGTACCCAAGAAAAATAGTGGAAAAATAAGAGTATGTGTTGATTTCCGTGCTTTGAATAAAGTGACTATTCAAGATGGATTTCCTCAGCCCTTCACAGAGCAAGTGCTTGAGGAAGTAGCTGGTCACACTTTGTATAGTTTCTTGGATGGGTTTAGTGGCTACAATCAGATAGTAATTCATCCTGATGATAGGGACAAAACATCCTTTGTCACTCCCTGGGGTGCTTATGTCTATACTCGAATGGCTTTTGGTTTGAAGAATGCACCAGCTTCATTTAATAGAACGATGTATCTGATATTGGGCAAATGGTTAACAACATTTCTACGCATTTTCATGGATGACTTTTCAGTATTTTCAGGTACAGATAAAAGAGAAGCAGTTCAAGATTTCCATGACCATTTGGAAAATCTAAAAGAAATTTTTTAGCAATGTCTCAAAACAGGTTTGAAATTGAATCCTAATAAATGTCACTTTTTGGTCACCAAGGGTACTCTTCTTGGTCACATAGTATCTGCTGAAGGTATAACTGCTGATCTTGCAAAGGTTACAGCTATTCTTTCCATGCCAATTCCACAAAGCCCAAAGGAAGTGCAAAGTTTCTTGGGCCATGCAGGGTATCACAGAAGATTCATTAGGATGTATTCAGAAATTGCTAAGCCCTTGTCAAGGCTTACCAGTAAAAAGATCCCTTTTTCATGGAGTGCTGAAGCTAACAAAGCATTTTGTGAACTAAAATTGAGGCTATGTACTGCTCCACTTTTAAGTGTTCCTAATTGGTCATTGGAATTTCATGTGCATACCGATGCTAGTCTTCATGCTGTTGGTGCAGTTTAAGCTCAACCATCATCTCACAAAGTGGATAGACCTATCTCTTATGCCAGCACACTACTCAACCAAGCTGAAAGGAATTACAGTACAACGGAAAGAGAAGGTTTGGCTATCGTATTTGCTCTTCAGAAGTTTCGACATTATCCCCTTGGTATACATTTCATTGTTATCTCTGATCATCAACCTTTGAAGTAGTTGATAAACAAACCTAGAGTAGCTGGAAGGATTTGGAGATGGTTACTCTTATTTCAAGAATTTAATTTTGATATTCATATTAAGCCAGGAAAAGAGCACTACATGGCAGATCAAGTGTCCAGGACGGCAATGAGCGAAAAGGCAACAGGTATTAATGATGAATTGGTGGATAGCAATCTTTTTCTAGTAGCAATTCGGACTGGTTGGTATGATGAAATTCTCCATGTTCTTACTACTGGAAAGATCCCAGAACACTTGACACCTATAGAAAAGAGAAGATTGCTCCTGAAAACCAAAGCATATTCTCTTATAAATGGAAATTTATATAAATACTGTCAAGATGATATATTGAGAAGGTGTGTCTATCCAGAGGAGGTAAATCTTCTGCTAGAGGCTGCACACAGTGAAGGACATCTAAGGGGGGAAGAATTGGCTCATAGAATCATCCACAAAGGTCTATGGTGGCCTCACATTTTCAAGGATGCAATCAAGTTTGCTAAAGAATGCCACATCTGCCAGAGGTGTGCTCCCATGCCAACCAGATTGAATTTCCAACCATTAGTCATATCTACCGGATGGCTTCCATTTGAACGATGGGGTCTTGATTTCATAGGACCAATTAGTCCAACTGGTCAACCTGGAGGTAAAAAGTATATTTTGATGGCCACATGTTATGCCACTAAATGGATAGAGGCTAAAGCTACTGTGGACTGCACGGCTTTAACAGTAGCCAAATTCTTGTATAAACGTATTTTCTCAAGATTTGGTTGCCCACTGGAAATTACTAGTGATAGGGGCACATATTTTGTAAATCAATTGCTGCAGTTTATATTTGACAGGTACAAAGTCTTCCATAAAAAATCTTGTGCCTACTACCCCAGGCCAAATGGCCAAGCAGAGAGTTCCAATAAGATTTTGATTGGACTGCTTCGCAAATTATCTTTCGATCATCAAAGCTCCTGGCCGCTACCACTGATCGGTGCAATTTGGGCTTTCAGAACCATGAAGAGGGGAACCACAGGCGAGACTCCATTTCGTTTAGTTTATGGGAAAGAGGCATTGGCACCGTTCGAGTTCATTATCAGAAAGGAAATAGGAATCAAAACCATTGGAATTGAACCCCCCATTCAGAGATCGGTGGCATTAGAAGAGTACAGAGAAAGGGCAATGTAGAAACTTCTGATAACACAAGAAGAGCGCAAGAGATTGCATGACAGGTATCTGAGATCCAATGAAGTTCAGGAAGGGTCCATGGTTTTAGTGCATCAGGTTCCACCAATTCAAACTAAATTGGCACCCAAATGGATAGGACCATATAAGGTTATCAAGGTATTACCACATGGCGCAGTGCATCTGGAGGATTTGCAGGGTATAAGGATTCCCCTGGTTAATATTTCCAGGATAAAGAAGTACCTAAACTAAGTCAACTCAGAAGGATTTCAACCACTGTACATACCACATGTCATTCAAGTTTTGGTAGTTATTTCGCGGATGAGAAGGAAATTGCACCGAGGCGGTGCAAAATCCTGATGTGGGGGTCTGTAGTGCCCCTCCGTTTTTCTCTCTCTCTCTTTGTTTGATTGAGAATCACCCACTCGACCTTTTCGCAAGTATCTTTCATTTGAAACTCTTCTAGGAGGCCTGCATCCTCTAATAGCTCTTCAATTTTCTGAAGAGCAGCATCCTTTTGCAGAAAAGACTCACGTAAAGCATTGG
Source organism: Ceratopteris richardii (assembly GCA_020310875.1). Classification (NCBI taxonomy): domain Eukaryota; kingdom Viridiplantae; phylum Streptophyta; class Polypodiopsida; order Polypodiales; family Pteridaceae; genus Ceratopteris; species Ceratopteris richardii. Next base: position 56,523,736 of record CM035412.1, on the reverse strand, counting down.
CTGAGTTCCGTACGTATGATAGTTCTGACTCTAGAGCCTCAACACGCTCTCCTGCCTCAAGGTTAAGCTTTGCCTTTTGTTCAGCTTCATTTAAAGCCATCATCTTGGCATGGATCTCTTGTTGATATGATGATGCCATAGCTTCCATTTCTGCCGATTTCTCTGCCAGTAGCTGCTTTAAATTATCTCTCTGCTGGATTAGGCCTTTGCATTTTGTTACTGCTAAACTCAGCCTTCCCGGACACCAAGTGCCTTCTGTTCAGCTTCTAAAAGCTTTCTCTCTCTCTCTCTTCCCCTCTCTCTCTCTCTCTCTCTCTCTCTCTCTCTCTCTCTCTCTCTCTCTCTCTCTCTCTCTCTCTCTCTCTCTCCCCCCTCTCACTATCTTTCCCTCTCTCTCTCTCGGTCCCTCACTCTCTCTTTCTCTCTCACTCTCTCTCTCTTTTTCTCTCTCTCTCTTCCTCTCTCTCTCTCTCTCTCTCTCTCTCTCTCTCTCTCTCTCTCTCTCTCTCTCTCTCTCTCTCTCTCTCTCTCTCTCTCTCTCTCTCTCTCTCTCTCTCTCTCTCTCTCTCTCTCTCTCTCTCTCTCTCTCTCTCTCTCTCTCTCTCTCTCTCTCTCTCTCTCCCCGCTACCCCGCGTGACCCCTCTCTCTCTGTCTCTCTCTCTCTGTCTCTCTCTCTCTCTCTCTCTCTCTCTCTCTCTCTCTCTCTCTCTCTCTCTCTCTCTCTCTCTCTCTCTCTCTCTCTCTCTCTCTCTCTCTCTCTCTCTCTCTCTCTCTCTCTCTCTCTCTCTCTCTCCCTCCCCTCCTTCTCTCTCCTCCCCCGCCACCCCTGCCGATCCCTCCCCGCATCCCCCGCTGCTCCACCCCGCATCCCCCGCTGCCCCACCCCGCCTCCCCGCCTCTCTCCGCCCGCAGCCCCGCAGCCCCGCACCCCCCGCTGCTCCACCCCGCATCCCCCGCTGCTCCACCCCGCATCCCCCGCTGCCCCACCCCGCCTCCCCGCTTCTCTCCGCCCACAGCCCCGCACCCCCCCGCTGCTCCACCCCGCATCCCCCGCTGCTCCACCCCGCATCCCCCGCTGCCCCACCCCGCCTCCCCCCCTCTCTCCGCCCGCAGCCCCGCACCCCCCCGCTGCTCCACCCCGCATCCCCCACTTCTCCACCCTGCATCCCCCGCTGCCCCACCCTGCCCCCCGCCTCTCTCCGCCCGCAGCCCCGCACCCCCCCGCTGCTCCACCCCGCATCCCCCGCTGCCCCACCCCGCCTCCCCGCCTCTACCCGCCCACACACCCGCCACCCCCCGCCCCCTCACCCGCAACCCACCCCTCACACCTCCCCTCACACCTCCCCTCACACCCGCACACTCACCCGCAACCCACCCCTCACACCTCCCCTCACACCTGCACACTCACCCGCAACCCACCCCTCACACCTCCCCTCACACCTCCCCTCACACCTCCCCTCACACCTCCCCTCACACCTCCCCTCACACCTCCCCTCACACCTCCCCTCACACCTCCCCGCACACTTACACACACACCTCCCCTCACACACGCACAGCCCCACTCACACACACACACACACACCCACGCATACACACAAACACAAACACATACCTACCCGTACACTCACACACACACATATACAAACACACGCATGCACCCACACATACACACGCACAAAGACATACACACACACACACTCACACACACGCATACACTCCTTCACATACACACATGCACATCCTCGCATACACACACACACCCACAACCACACACACACATACTCACACACACCCACACACACACACACCCACACACATACGGCCCGGTATCACCAAGAAAGAAAGAGAAGAGTGCTTCTGTTCCTCTGTGAATGGACCCAGAATTCTTCAAGTAGGCTATGAAGATGAGGAAGATCATGAGATGATGGAAGCATATGAACGGCTTGGCTCTTTGCTAGTAAATGAAGGCATTGTTTGTGAAAGCTGAAGGCCACACTCGAAAGCTTCATGCAGAGGCTCTTCTTGATCTTCTGAAGGGAGTCTTTATCACACCTAGATATGACCTTCTGTTCACAAATTCAAGGCATGACCTAGATGCTATTCATGGGCCTTTCCATGAGGACAAGCAGTTGGACCAATCGGCTTCAATTGAATTTCTTGGAAAATGAGAATCTCAGATGGCAGGTGAAGAGGTAAAAGTGAATTGTTAAAAGTAAAAGTGGATAAACAAATGTTGCCGCCAACCATTCACAGCGACTACCTATTTTTGTGGATCTAATTCAAATCAAGTGGAATAATTGACCTACCCCCAATTTGGGATGATTAATTGGCGCGTGATCAATGGACGTGAAGAATCGGCAAGACCCTCTTGGCCTATTGGGGCCTATAAAAACAATGGATTTGTGCTCATTTGATGTACAATTTTAGAGTTACATTGGTTCAGATACGCGTACGTGCAGAAGACCTCTCTTGCACTTTGTGGTTTCAAGCCTATTGTAGGAGCTACTCTGTAGTGTGGATACAGAGGTTAGGCTTCTTAGTGGAGGGCTATGAGCACTATAGTGTAAGAGAGTGGCTTGGAGTTTTCTTTTCTGTGAGTCAGTGTTGTTGTTAAGCTCTATTCTCTTGAGAAATTCTTTGCCATTTGTATTGTTCTGGGTTAATCTGCATATAATTGGCCCCCTTAAGCTGATGGGAAGACTTTGTTGCATTGAGGTTATTCACTTTTGGGGTGGCATGTTAGCCCTAAGCTTGCACATTTGAGCATCACTCTGCCCAACCTTGTAATCATCTGATCCGAATCAAGAAATATATGGTCTTCTGTAGTCATTTGTTGATTAATATTTCTAGAGTATGTACAATTCCTATGTATGCTCACAGAAATGTTAAAAGGGTATACTTCCCTAAAGAGAACCCCCTTGAGTAGGCAACGTACTGGATGTGTTTAACCTTTATTCTCTACTTTTGATAAAAGTGGATACCCCAGTACCTCCTCTAGAGTACCTGTCCTATTTCACTTTTGGGTTACATACCCTCACATGCATACATACACACACATATACCCTCACATGCATACATACACACACATAGAAGACACACACACACACACTCACACACTCACATACACACATATGCACACACACACACATTCATACACACACATATATACATATAGACACAAAGATACACACACATACACATATACACACATAGATGTTGGAAGAGATGGATGGATACCTCAAGGAAGTGAGGTGGTATTGCCAAAACCTCCTTTGTACCTGTCCTATTTCACTTCACACTTATGTAGTAGGCCCTCTTAGCTTGAAAATGACACCAAATAAGTAGCTATGTACTTTGGAGTTGATGCTTCAACCAATTATATCAAAATAGATAACTTTACAAATAGCTAGTGATAAAAAACTTTCTATTTTGGTCTTCACACCTACTGGAACTTTTGCTGAGTGCTCACAATTAGTAGCAATTGATCAAAATCCTTTTGAGGGAATCAAATAAGCTTAGATAGCTACTGATTACAAGTGCAATCACTTAAAATGATAAACCATACACTGAGCAATGAATTTAGCAATTGGATGCTTACCCCTAAGTTTTTAGGGACTGAGTAGAGAATGACCAGAGAGCACGTCGATGCATATTTCTGAGAATTGGCTAAGTCAAATGCCTTGAAAATTTGATACCATGAAGTAGACTTTGAGCTGGTTCGAACAATATATAGAACATGAAAAAGGATGGAGAGATCACTAAGATATGGTCATGCAAACTTCACTATTTTGAGTAGACATAGTGGAGAACTCAACAGATGTGATCAATGAAATGTATGTATTATAACACATGATTTTACAAGATAATTGGCATTATGATGATGCCCAATGATAGTGGGATGCGTGAGCTATAGTGTATGCTCCTCAACCTTTACAAATGATCCTAGAATGAGCTCCAAGAAGAGGCATCTAGCCCGTGAGATTTACAAGCTCTTTTATAAGTGATTTTTCTTCAAATTTGAATTCGAATTTCAAATTAGGCTCCACATAAAAGTGATTCCTTAAATGAGGAGATATTTCTCATGCAGAATTTGTAACTCAATCTTCTCCTAACTCGATGAATTTATGGCTTTACAAGATTCTTAATGATTTAACCATTCACACATGGTAAATGATCCAATGTTACAAGAAATGATTCATATGTTTATCAAGTGATTGCACATTCTTCCTTCCATGCCTAGCCAAGTGTGAAGGCATGTGTACTTGCACCAACAACTCCCCTTCAAGCCAAACATCTGGGCTTGCATTTATTCATGAATCGTCTTGAATGTCCTGCAATCCAGTCATAGATTTGAACCTATAACGTTTAGTACCATCAAGTGCTTTGGTTTATAAATCTGCACATTGCATGTTTGTAGATACATATGCCAACTGAATCTCCTTGATAGATTCTCTCTAACATAGTGATAGTGTACTTCTATATGCTTGGTTCTTGCATGGTAAATAGGATTTTCTAAAAGATGCAAAGAACTTGTATGGTCACCAAAGATCATAGGTGAGTGAGTGTGAAGTCCCAAATTTGAATATAGCAATCTAATCCAAATAGCTTCTAGTGTAGCATTGGCTAATCCCCTATATTCAGCCTCTGTTGAAGATAGAGCAACAGTAGATTGCTTCTTGGAAGACAAATATCCATAATTAATCCTTCTCTCATCCATATAACCTACCCAATCTGCATCAGAGTATAGCTTAATTTCCAAATCTGATGTGTATGGAAAGTATAGACCTTGATTTTGAGTACCCTTCAGATACTTCAAAATCTTTTTGGCAGCTTCCAAGTGAGGTGCTCTAGGTTTATGCATGAATTGACTAAGAACACCTACTCCATAAGCTATATCAATCCTTGTTAAGGTTGCATAGTTTAGACTTCCAACTAGGCTTTGATATCCTGCAATGTCTTTAAGCAAATCACCTTCATGAGCACTCAATTTATGATTTACCTCCATAGGGGTGCTAGCTACCTTGGCATTCTCCAAGTGGACCTTCTTCGACATGTCCTGCACATATTTCCTTTGAGTAATGTAAATTCCAGAATTTGTGTAGACCAATTCAGTTCAAAGAAAATACTTTAGAAACCCTAATTCACTGATTTTGAACTCCTTCATCATTAGGTTCTTGATTTGTTTGATGCCATTGGCATCACTTCCTGTAAGTATGATGTCATTGACATACACACATAAGTATATCATTTTTTAGTTGCTTCTCTTGACAAACAAAGAAGAATCTTCCTTGTGCATCATGAATCCTTGATCTTGAAGGTATGTAGTTAACCTATGGTTCCATGCCCTAGGTGCCTGCTTCAAACCATAAAGATCTTTGTTCAATTTTCACACATATTTTAGCTTTCTTGAGTCTTCATAGCTAGGAGGTTGAGCCATATAAACCTCCTTTGAAATCCAGCCCTTGAGAAAAGCATTTTTCACATCTAATTGATACATATTCCTTCTTAGATGCAACCACACTTACCAATACTCTGGTGGTTGGAATTTTAGGCATAGGTGAAAATGTCTCTTCATAATCAACTCCTTGGGTTTGTCCAACACCCTTAGCCATGAGTTTAGCTTTATACCTGTTTATGGATCCATTTGAGTTCCTTTTGATTTTGAAAATCCATCTAGAACTAATTACCTTCATTGATGCCTTCTTGGGTACTAGTTCCCAAGTATCATTCTCCTTGAGTGCTTCTATTTCTTCATCCATAGCTTCCTTCCATTCTACGTGGGTACTTGCTTCTTCATATGAAGAAGGTTCCTCAAGTGATAAATCCTTAGAAAGATAAATGGAATGCTTAGTAACTAATGAGGTATCATACCCATATCTGATTGGTTTCTTACTCTCCCTTTGTGATCTGCTTAGAGCTTGGTTGGATGATTCAGGTAAGTCTTCCAACCTCTTAATGGTTGCCTTGCCCTTTGATTTCCATGATTTGAACTCCTCCAAGTTGATGGTGCCCGCATCATCTGATCTGATGTCTTCAATTGTGCTAGGCTCCTCCTTGGTGAGGCTTGGAAATTCCTCTTCCAAGTCATATGGAAACTTGACCTTCTTGCATCCACTTTCAAACCAAGAATCATTATCTTCAAACACTACATCGCTACTGACCATAAATCCTTTGTTGGATGGATTATAAAACCTGTATCCTTTCTTATTTGAATCATAACCTATGAAGATGCACTTCTCTACCTTAGGGTCTAGCTTATCTCAGATTTGTGATGGAACATGCACATAAGCAACACTTCTTGAAGCAACTGAACACTTCATCTTTATGTTTCATAAATTACAAGATAGTCCACCTATTGAATCATCAATGAATGACACAAAATACCCTGAGCGTGAAATTGAAGGGTCCGTGCTTGGTCCCCATACATTTGTGTGGACAAGTTCCAAGTAATCCTCATGCATATAGCCTTTCTTTGTTTGGGTTGGCCTGTTTGATTTATAAAATTAACAAACACCACATTTATGGATCATGTGTTGCTTGGATATATTAGGTATCCCAAGCACACATTGATCTCTACATATTTGCCTCAAGGTTCTCTCACCAATATGCCCCAATCTTTTATGCCAATCCTCAAGCTTTGACAATGTTTGATCCTTGTAATTATAAAGTGCAATGTTTCTAGTTTCCTCAAGCTCAAATGTATATAATCTATGTGTTTTTTCTCCCTTGGCAATTCTTATGAATCCATGTTGGGGGTCCTACACAAAAGCTCCATATTTGTTGAACCTAACCTGCAAACCCTTTTCCACTATCTATCCAACACTCATCTGATTCTTGGTGATAGTTGGTACATAAAGAACCCTCCTCAAGAGATCTATTCCCATCATACGTTTTGACTTTCCTACCTTGACCACTGAATGCTTGGTTTCATCACCTGTTTGTACTTGGTGCTTTTCCTTGGGCTGCTCAAGATAAAAAAGAAGAGCTACATTGCCTACTACATGGTTTGAGCATCGTGATTCAATATAGAAGAGGTGCTCATCATTCCCACCTTGTTTTGAAGTCATATTCATAATGAGGAGAGAATCCCCTTGATCCTCTATGTAATTGTTGAAGTCCTTTCTTGATTTGTATCCTCCTTGACAATTATTGTTGTAATTGTTGTTGTATCCATGGTTGCTGCCTTGATTGTGGTTGAGCCTTCCTCTTGATTGTGAGTAGCCACCTCTTTGAAATCCTCTTCCTCTCTCATTCTTGAAGTTCCTATAGCACTCATTTGTAATGTGATTAGAAATTCCACATATGTTGCATGGGGAAGAGTTGAAAGATCTCCCCCTTCCTTGCTTGTCTCCCTACCCCTTCGTCTTGAATTCCTACCTCTCCCTGCATAGTTAGCTTGAGAAGTAGTTCTTTCATCTTCTACTTTCTTGCTCTTCCCTTTATCTTTAGACTTTCCTTTATCTGTTTATAAGGTAGAAGAGTTTTTACCTCTTGATGGTTCTCCGCTTTTGTTGAGCTTGGCTTGATGGGTAAACAGTTGTCCCATGAGTGTGGTAAGATCTAGAATCTACATGTCCATGTATAAGTCCATAGCAGTTGTGAAGGCTTCCCACTTATCATCTGCCTTCATGCCATTGATTATTTGTCTCATTATTTGCTCCTCGTCAATCTCCTCTATTATGCTTGTCAATTGATCAGCCACATCTTTAACCTTGGTCACATACTCTGAAACATTCTATTTGGGTTCCTTCCTTTGAGTGGTAAACTCAATCCATAATTGATTTTCTCTAGCTCTTTTGTTGGAAGAAAAATATGAAGACATGTATCCCAAGTCTCTTTGGAAGTTTCACAGTTCCTAATGTGAGGAAGAAGGAAGTGAGAGATAGAGTTAATTAAATATAACCTGCTAAAGCATCTTTGGCACACCATGAGTTGAGTCTTTCAAGATCCTCTCTTATAGGTTGTCCTTTGCTTCTGAAAATGGGCACCTCCTCATCTCCTGATATGTATCTATAGAGAATCCATCCTTATAGATATTTCTTCATCCTCAAGGACCATGCCAGATAATTGTTCCTATCCAATTTATCAAAACAAGAAGGGGAACCATCTACCATTTTACCTCAACTTGCTCTGATACCATTGTTGGAAGAGATGGATGGATACCTCAAGTAAGTGAGATGGTGCTGCCAAAATCTACTTTGTACGTACCCTATTTCACTTTAGGGTTATGTAGTAGGCCCTCTTAGCTTGAAAACAACACCAAATAAGTACCTATGTACTTTGGAGTTGATGGTGCAACCAATTAGATCAAAACAGATAATTTCACAAATAGCTAGTGATGAAAAACTTGCTATTTTGGTGTTCATACCTGTTGGATCTTTTGCTCAGTGCTCAAAGTACAGTAGCAATTGATCAAAATACTATTGATTGAATCACATTAGCTTATATAACTAATGATTACAAGTGGAATCACTTAAAATGATAAACCATACACTATGCAAGCAATTTAGCAATTGGAAGCTTACCCCCAGCTTTTTAGGGCCTGAGCAGAGAATGCCACAGAGCACTTTGATGCTGATTGCTCCTAATTGGCTGAGCTAAATGCCTTGAAAATTTGCTATTATGTAGTTGAATTTGCTCTGGTTCCAACAAGCTATAGAACATGAAAATTGATGGAGAGATCACTGAGATATGGTCATACAAAGTTCACTATTCTGAGTAGACATAGCACAGAAGTCAACATATGTGATCCGTGAAATGTATGTATTATTACACATGATCTTACAAGTGTATGCTCCTCAACCTCTACAAATGATCAGAAAATGAGCTCCAAGAAGAGGCATCTAGCCCGCAAGCTTTATCTCTAAATGAGGAGATAATCTCTCATTAGAAATTCGTAACTCAACCTCCTCCTAACTCCATGAATTTATTGGGTTTACAAGATTCACACATGATTTAACCATTTACACATGGTAAATGATCCAATTTTGCAAGTAATGATTCATATGCTTCATCAAGTGATTGCACATTCTTCCTTCCATGCCTATCCAAGTGTGAAGGCTTGTGTACTTGCACCAACAACATACATCCACATGCATACATACACATACATGCACACACACACATACACATATACACACACATGCACTCACCTGCACAGTTACATACACATGCATACACACACATACACATATAGAGACATATACATACACACACATACACACACATATATACATACACACACATAGATACAAACACATACACATATAGAAACATACACTCACATGCATACATACACACACATGCATACACATGCATATGCATGCATACATACACACATGCATATGCATACATACATACATACATGCATGTACACACATGTACATACACACACACATACACATATGTAAATGCATAAACACTCACATACACACATATAAATACACATGCAAAGACACACATACACATACACATACACACACATACACACACACACACATACACACATACCCATATGCAAACCCATGGACACTCACATACACACATATAGATACACATGCAAAGCCACACATACACATACAAATACACATACATTGACACATACACACATACAAATACAAACAAATATACATGCACACACATAAACACATATACACACATACACATAGACACACATATACATACACACATAGACACGCATACATACACATATGCACACAAACACATGCACTCACATGCACAATAAACACATATATAGACATACATATGCATACAAACATACATGCATGCATACACAGATATACACATACACACACACACACACACACACACATACATATATATATATATATATATATATATATATATATATATATATATATATATATATATATATATATATATATATATATATATATATATATATATATATATATATATATATATATATACATGCACATATACACACACACACATAGATTCACATACACACATATACATACACATGCATACATACATACAAATACACACACATACATGGATTAACATACACACACATGTACATATACAGACATAGGAACACACACATACACATAGACATACACACACATGTACATACACATACATAGACAAACACACATACACATGTACACAATATACATATAGTAAGTTGCATACACACACACATGCATATACAAGTATATGTGTACATACATACACACATGCATACACATATACAGATGCACACACATATATACACACACATAAACATATTCACACACATAAACAAACATATATACACATTCACACACACATACATACACATCCACACACATATACAAACATACACATACACACACATACACATATAATCACATATACATACACACTCATAGAACCACATATACACACAAACACATACACACACATATACATATGCATACACACACACATACATAGATAGACACACATATACACTCACATGCATATGCATACATACATATGCACATGCATAGACACATATACACATATACACATACACACACACATAGACATACACACATACATTCATAGACACACATAAACATACACATGCATACGTGCACACATACACTTACACACACATAGAAACATATGCATACACACACATACACATATATACACACATGCATTTAGTCACATGCATACACAAGTATCTACGTACATACATACATACATGCATAAAAACATATAGACACACATAAAGTCACATACACACATAGAAATACACATGCATACACACACCTACAAATACAAACACATATGCATTCATGCACATACACACACATAAACACATACACATACACAAATACACACATAAACATATACACATACATACACATACACACACATACACACATGCATAAATACACACACATCGTTACATACATACACATGCATATGCATACGTACATACATAAATACACACATGTATATACACATGTACACATACATACACATATGCGTACACACACATACACACACATAGAGACACACACATACACACACATGCATACATACATACACATGCATACGCACATATACACCTACATACACATGCATGAGCACATATACACAAATACACATACACATACATAAACATATACATACAAGCACATACACACACACATAGGCACAGACTACACAAACATACACATATACAGACACATCCAATCACATACACACACATACACACATATACATACACAAATATACAACAACATAGATGCATACATACACATGCATATACACACACATGCATACATATACAGTCATATACACACACATCCATACACATGCATACATAAAATATACATACACACATACACAAAAACCCATGCATACACACATACACATAGATACTCACATATACACACATACACAAACTCGCACACACACACATACACACATACACACACACACACACATATACACATATATATATATATATATATATATATATATATATATATATATATATATATATATATATATATATATATATATATATATATATATATATATATATATATATATATATATATATATATATATATATATATATATATATACCTGGAACAATCATCTATGAAAGACACATAATATCTTGAGCCTGATATAGATGGCTCCTTACTTGGACCCCACACATCCGTGTGCACTAGATCCAAAGGATTTTGATACATATATCCTTTCTTATTGAAAGGTTGTCTATGAGCCTTTCCGAGTTGACAAGCTTCACACTTATAAATCATGTGTTGCCTTGTGATATTAGGCAAACCAAGTACACTTTGGTCCCTGCAAATTTGTTTGAGTGTCCTCTCACCAATGTGAGCAAGCCTTTTGTGCCATATCTCCAACTCTGTAAGAGTTTGAGATCCATAGCTAAACAAAGCTATGTTCTTTGTATCTTCCACTTCAAAAGTGAAAAGCCTTCCTGTCTTTTCTCCTTTGGCAATCCTTCAAAAGCCTTGCCTTGGGTCTTCAACATATGCTCCAAATCGGTTGAATCTAACCTGCAATCCTTTTTCAACAATCTGTCCAACACTTATTAAATTTTTGGTAATTGTAGGGACATACAAGACTTTGCTTAAGAGGTTCATATTCCCATCTGATGTCTTCACATTACCTATCTCTTCCACTGAGTGCTTTGTGTCATCTCCTGTCTACACTTCATGCTTGTTATGAGGATCTTCCAAATCAGAAAGTAAAGCCACATTTCCTGCTACATGGTTCGAGCATCCCGAATCAATGTAAAATATGTGATCATCATCCTTACCCTTCTTCACTGATAGATTCATAATCAATAATGAATCTTCTTGACTTTGGTCCTCTGCATAGTTATTGTAGTCTCTTCTTCCTCTATGGCCACTTTGATAGTTGTTGTTGTTGTAATTGTTGTTGTAGTAGTTGTTGTTGTTGTAACCTCCATTGTATCTGCCTCTATTTGTTCCATAGCCACCTCTATTGAATCATCTTCCTCTTGAGTTCCTTGGATTCCTGAAACATTCTTCAGTAGTATGGTTAGATAAGCCACATATGTTGCAAGGTTGAGATGATTGGAATCTCCCCCTGCCTTGCTTTCCACCTCTGCCTCTTCCTCTAGCTCTTCCTCTACCTGCAAAGTTTGCTTGGAAAGAGCTTCCTTCATCTTCATTCTTCCTATTCTTTGACTTGTCCTTGACCTTAGCTTTATCAGAATATAAGGCAGAAGTTTGATTACCTCTTGAGGACTCACCACCTTTGCTAATCTTTGCTTCATGAGTGAAGAGTTGGCCCATGAGTGTGTTGAGGTCGGGTACATGCATATCCATGTATAAATCCATGGGTGTTGTGAATGACTCCCACTTGTTGTCTGCTTAGATTCCATTCATGATTTGTCTTATGATTTGCTCCTCTTCAATTACCTCTCCAATGCTTCCAAGTTGGTCAGAAATCTCCTTCATCTTTGTGACATAATCAGTCACATTTTGCTTCGGGCTTTTCTTCATTGTTGTGAACTCCATCCACAATTGGTTCTTCCTTGCTCGAGTGTTGGAAGAGAAGAAAGAAGCAAGTGAATTCCAGGTCTCTCTTGATGTCTTGCATCCCTTGACATGAGGTAAAAGAAAATCAGAGATTGAGTTTAGAATATACGACCTTGCAAGTGCATCCTTCGAACACCAATTCGAAAGTCCTTCCAGTTCATGTGATGGTTGCCCTCTGTTCCTCATGGTTGGCATTGCTTCATCTCCGGATATGAATCCATATAGATTCCTCCCTTGAAGGTAAGCCTCCATCCTTAGAGACCATGCCGGGTAGTTGTTTCTATCCAATTTGTCAATTGTTGATGGAAATCCATCTCCCATGTTGCTTGACTATGCTCTGATACCACTGTGAAGAGAGATGGTGGATGCAATCCAAAGATGAGTAGGTGCTGCTGCAACCAGCTTCACACTAGCCAACTGAGACTTCAGAGTTGATTAGTAGACCCTTTAAGCTTCCTAAATCCACCAAAATATCAGCCAAGTACTTTGGAACATGTACCCCAAAAGTTTAAGTCAAGACAGACAAGTTGCGAAATGATTAGCTCCCAAAACTTGCTATTTTTGGACATACACCTGCTGGAAAAAATGAATAGTGCTCTCAACCTGGTAGGAATTAGAAAAATTCCTTTTGGACATAGCAAATACACTTAGCAAGCTTCCCAATCCAAGTTAAAAAACGTCAAGTGATGGACTGAGCACTGAGAACAAGATTTATCAATTTCTGGAACATGCCCACCATTATCGGGGCTCTGCAGAGATAGACCAGTGAGCAATAAAATGCAGATATCTCCAAAACTATACATCCAATGACCTTGGAAATTGATATGCAGTAACTAGACAGTATGAGCTATTCAACGCATGTTAAATCCTTGAAAAAGGATCAGTAGAGCTCGAGATATGACCTTCTGAAGGTACTACTCTAAGTGAGTATAGCAGAGAACAAAACAGAGAAGTGAATGATGATAAATGTATAAATTCATATACGATTACAACCACATTGGCAATGAATCTTTGCACAATGGGAGTAGAATGATAGAGCTATGGATTAAGCTCTTCAATCTCTACAAAATGACATGAAGGGGTCACGTACAAGGCTTGCTAATCGCCTCTTCCTTCTTGCTCCTTTTATAGCTATTCTTGGAGGGAGTTTTCAATTCGAATTCGAATGGCTCCACCTAAAAGTGATCCCCAAAATTAGGAGATATTCCCTCAGCTCAAAAAGTCATGGGTTTTGGTAGTTAGAGCCACGAAATTGCTTTTACATCATGCATGAGGTAAGCCATCCTTTTCCTTTTTCTTTTTTTAATTACAAGAGATAAAAATGAACTCTATTACAAGAGGTGTTCACATGACTACTCATGTGACTTACAAATGAGGATGATATCAAATATATCAAGCATGTAGGCTTGGGTAAAATGCACCAACAAGAGAGAGACAGAGAGAGAGAGGGAGGGAGAGGGAGGCTGCGAGTGGGGATAGGAGGGATCTGCTGGGGAGGGGGCTGGGAGAGGGGAGGGAGGGAGAGAGAGAGAGAGAGAGAGAGAGAGAGAGAGAGAGAGAGAGAGAGGGAGGGAGGAAGAGAGAGAGAGAGATAGAGAGAGAGAGGTGGGGAGTGGGGATAGGAGGGGTCTACGTGTGGATCAACGAAATGGACACAGAGAGAGAGAGAGAGAGGTGGGGAGTGGGGATAGGAGGGATCTACGGGGGAGGGGGATGCGGGATGGGAGAGAGAGAGAGAGAGAGAGAGAGAGAGAGAGAGAGAGAGAGAGAGAGAGAGAGAGAGAGAGAGAGATAGAGAGAGAGAGAGAGAGAGAGAGAGAGAGAGAGAAAGAGAGAGAGAGAGGGGGAGGAAGAGGGAGGCGGCAGGTGGGGATAAGAGGGATCTACGGGAGAGGGGGTTGTGGGAGGGGAGAGAGAGAGAGAGAGAGAGAGAGAGAGAGAGAGAGAGAGAGAGAGAGAGAGAGAGAGAGAGAGAGAGAGAGAGGGAGGGAGAGGGAGGCAGTAGGTGGGGATAGGAGGGATCTGCGGGGGAGGGGGCTACGAGAGGGGAGGGAGTGGGGAGAGAGAGAGAGAGAGAGAGAGAGAGAGAGAGAGAGAGAGAGAGAGAGAGAGAGAGAGAGAGAGAGAGAGAGAGAGAGAGAGAGAGAGGGAGGGGACGGGTGGGGATAGGAGGGATCTGCGGGGGAGGGGGCTGTGAAAAGGGAGGGAGGGAGGGAGGGAGAGAGAGAGAGAGAGAGAGAGAGAGAGAGAGAGGGAGGTGGTGGGTGGGGATAGGAGGGATGTGCGAGGGAGGGGACTGCGAGAGGGGAGGGGTAGAGAGAGAGACAGAAAGAGAGAGAGAGAGAGAGAGAGAGAGAGAGAGAGAGAGAGAGAGGAGGGAGAGAGAGAGAGAGAGAGAGAGAGGGAGGAAGAGGGAGACGGCAGGTGGGGATAGGAGGGATCTGTAGGGGAGGGGGCTGCGTTAGGGGAGGGAGAGAGAGAGGGGGAGGGGGCTGCGGGAGGGGAGGGAGAAAGACAGAGAGAGAGAGAGAGAGAGAGAAATGCCACGATAGAGATCCCCACATCAAGTCTTCACACCGTCCCGGTGCAATTCCTCCTTTATTTTGCTTATTTCAATAAGACCAAAATAAACTGCAATCGCTAAATGATATACGGTATGTACAGTGAATGAAGTGCTTCCAATTTGACTTAATTCAGGTGATTCTTTACCCTGGATATATTGACCAGGGGTATCCTCTTACCCTGCAAATCTTGCAGATGCACTGCTCCATGTGGTAGTACCTTTATCACTCTATATGGTCCTATCCACTTGGGTGCTAATTTGGTTGAAACTGCTGGAATTTGATACACCAAAACCAAGAATCCTTCCTGTACTTCATTGGTTGTAAGATACCTGTCGTGCAGTCTTTTGCGCTCTTCTTATGTTACCTGAAGTTTTTGCATTGCTCCTTCTCTGTATTCTTCTAATGCTACGAGTCTTCTAATTGGAGGTTTAATTCCAATGGTTTTGGCTCCAAGTTCTCTTTTGATAATAAACTCAAATGGTGCTAGTTCCTCTTTTCCATATACTAAGTGAAATGGACTCTCGCCAGTGGTTCTGCTCTTTGTAGTTCTGAAAGCCCAAATTGCACCGATCAATGCTTGTGGCCAGAAGCTTTGATGATCAAAAGATAATTTGCGCAGCAACCCAATCAAATCTTATTGGAGCTTTCTGCTGGACCATTTGCCCTTGGATAGTAGTCACAAGACTTTTTATGGAAGACCTTGTACCTATCAAATATAAATTGGAGCAATTGATTCACAAAATGTGTCCCCCTATCACTAGTGATTTCCAGTGGGCAAGCAAATCTTGAGAACATACGTTTATACAAAAACTTAGCTACTGTTAAAGCCGTGCAGTCCACAGTAGATTTAGCCTTTATCCATTTAGTTGCATAACATGTGGCCATCAAAATATACTTCTTACCCCCAGGGTGACCAGTTGGAGTAATAGGTCCTATGAAATCAAGACCCCATCGTTCAAATGGGAGCCATCCTGTGGATATGACTAATGGTTGGAAATTCAATCTAGTTGGCGTAGGAGCACATCTCTGGCAAATGTGACATTCTTTAGCAAACTTGATCGCATCCTTGTAAATATGAGACCACCATAGTCCTTTATGGATGATTCTGTGAGCCAATTCTTCCCCCTTTAGATGCCGTTCATTGTGTGCAGCCTCTAGCAAAAGATTTACCTCCTCTGGATAAACACATTTTCTCAAGATACCATCCTAACAATATCTATATAAATTTACACTTATCAATGCGTATGCTTTTGTTGTAAGGAGCAATCTTCTCTTTTCTATAGGTGTCAAGTGTTCTTGGAGTTTTCCTGTAGTAAGCAAATTGAGAATTCCACCATACCAATCAGTCTGAGTTGCTACTAGGAAGAGATTACTATCCACCAATTCATCATTAATACTTGTTGCCTTCTTGCTCATTGCGGTCCTGGATACTTGATCTCCCATGTAGTGCTCTCTTCCTGGCTTAATATGAATATCAAAGTTGAATTCTTGAAACAGGAGTAACCATCTCCAAACCCTTTCAGCTACTCTATATGAAACTCTAATGACCAGTAAGGAACACTTAAAAGTGGAGCAGTAAATAACTTCAACTTTAGTTCACAAAATGCTTTCTCAGCTTCAACACTCCATGAGAAAGGGACCTTTTTACTAGTAAGCCTTGATAAGGGCTTAGCTATTTCTGAATACATTCGTATAAATCTTCTATGGTATCCTGCATGGCCCAAAAAGCTTTGTACTTCCTTTGGGTTTTGTGGAATAGGCATGGAAAGAATAGCAGTAACCTTTGCAGGATCCACCGTTATCCCTTCAACAGATACTATGTGACCAAGAAGAGTGCCCTTAGTGACCAAAAAGTGACATTTCGCAGGATTTAGCTTCAAACCTATTCTGAGACATTGCTCAAAGATTTCCAATAGATTTTCCAAATGGTCATGGAAATCGTGAACTGCTGCTCTTCTATCTGTGCCTGAAAATATTGAAAAGTCATCCATGAAAATGCGTAGAAAGGTTGTCAACCATTTGCACAATATTAGATACATTGTTCTATTAAATGAAGCTCGTGCCTTCTTCAAACCAAAAGCCATGCGGGTATAGACATAAATGCCCCATGGAGTAACGAAGGCTGTTTTGTCCCTATCATCAGGATGGATCACTATCTGATTGTAGCCACTAAAACCATCCAGGAAGCTATACAAAGTGTGACCGGCTACTTCCTCAAGTACTTGCTCTGTGAAGGGCTGAGGAAATCCATCTTGAACAGTCACTTTATTCAAGGCACAAAAATCAACAGAGACTCTTATTTTTCAATTGTTTTTCTTGGGTACAATAACCATAGAAGAAAGCCACCTGGAATGTTCTACTGGAACAATTATACCTGCTTCTTCTAGTTTTGTAATTTCCAACTTTACCACCTCTCCATACTTTGGATTGAGTCAATACAGCGTACTTCTTGCAGGCGCGGATCCCTCAACTAAGGGTATCCGATGTAATCCAAGCTCCTCTGGTATCCCTATTAGATCTTTGTAGGACCATGCGAAGACATTTTTGTAGGCAAAAAGTAAAGAAGTTACCTTTGATAGTAAAGGGGGATAATGCCATAGCCAAGAGGCCAAGTGGACTACTTGAGGATTCTCTTCATCTCCTAGATTTACTTGTTGAACAAGTGTTTCAGGACTAGTCTTACTTGAGAAATCATCTCCACTGTATGCAGGAGTGGAATTTAGCTTATATTCTGCAATATGTTCTCGGGTCCATCCTTGAGGTATATCCAAAAAGGGGAGATCTTCTCTGCATTCAGGCTCATAACTTTCCTTTTCTGAAACTTCTATAGTTCTTGCCCCTTCAATGTTTGTACTCAAGTGCAAAATCCCATCCTCTACTTCCTTGTGAACTTCATGGCCCTTTTTTGCAACTCCTTCCTCTACAACTTCTTCCTCTATTTCATTGATTTCCACTGTGCAACACTCTGTCATTTCTATCATCCAATTCAATAATGTATCGTCTTCTTAGGGTAAAGAGGGCATTACGTGAGTATCCATAGTATACCGAGTAGTTTTCCCTGAGTCGAATCCTTCTTCCAAATGTAGTTGCAGTTGGCTATTGGTGTTTGTTGAAATCCACGGTTTGTTTTTCCCCCAATCTTGCAAAGCTTTTGTTTGCCTTAGGCAAGGTCGCTCGAGGAGTAATGGGTAAGAAGTCTCCTGCGGAAGTGCAATAACAACAAAATCTAGAGCAAAGTGACAACCTTGTACTATCATTAGTACCTTTTCAATAATGCCAACTGGCGCAACTCGATGTTGATCTGCTAGGGTAACTGTGAATGGTGCCATCTTGGTGGGGGTTCAAATTCAGGACTAAGCACTCCCACACTATATGAGATGTGTACCCTTGTATGAGTAGCATATATCAAGCTACCTACCAAGGTTTGATACTCTTTAATGTCTTCAATTTTCTCACCTTCATAAACACTAAGTTTATGATTCATCTCCAAAGGTGAGAAAATTGAAGACATTTTGAACTTGAGAAGAAGATCATGAATGTATCTTCTTTCAGTCAAATACATTCCTTCATCTGTGTATATTACCTACATACCTAGGAAATATGTGAGCTCACCTACATCACTGATTTTGAACTCCTCTTGCATGTGTCTCTTGATCCTTTGAATGCCATTTAGATCATCACCTTTCACAATAATATCATCTACATAAACACATAGATAGATAACCTCATTGTGATCCCTTTTGATGAATAGAGAAGGATCTGAGCTGCTAGCTTTGAACCCTTGATCTTGAAGATATGTAACCAACCTGTCATTCCAAGCTCTAGGAGCTTGTTTCAATCCATACAATGCTTTCTTAAGTCTGCAAACATAAGATGGATGATTAGGGTTTTCAAAACCTGGTGGTTGTGACATGTATACCTCCCACTTATCCAACCATTTAAGAATGCATTTTTCACATCAAGTTGGAGGAGTCTCCAATTCCTTGCAACAGCTACACTTATCAATGTCTTGATTGTAGTCATCTTTGCGACTCGTGAGAATGTTTCCTCATAGTCTATACCATGAGTTTGTGAGCATCCTTTGGCAACTAATCTTGCCTTGTACCTGCAAACTGATCCATCTGAATTTCTTTTAACTTTATATACCCATCTGCAACCAATTACCTTTTGATTTGGTGACATTGGAACCAAATCCCAAGTGTCCATCTCCTTCGATGCATCTATCTCTTCGCTCATGGCCTTTTCCCAATTAGGGTTTCCCTTTGCCTCTTCATAGGTTCAAGGTTCCTCTGAAATAGAGTCTTTTGCCAAGTAGATTGAATTCTTTGTAACAAATGTGGAATCATATCCATACCTTTTTGGTTGTTTCTTCTCTCTTGCTGATCTTCTAGGTGCTTGGTTTGAGCATTCTCCAACCTCTTGCATCTTTGCTTTGCCTCTTGACTTCCATAACTTTTAGTCCTTTTCTCCTTCAATGCATCTATCTCTTCAATGCATCTATCTCCTCGCTCATGGCCTTTTCCCAATTAGGGTTTCCCTTTGCCTCTTCATAAGTTGAGGAGTCCTCTGAAATAGAGTCTTTTGCCAAGTAGATTGAATGCTTCGTAACAAATGTGGAATCATATCCATACCTTTTTGGTTGTTTCTTCTCTCTTGTTGATCTTCTAGGTGCTTGGTTTGAGCATTCTCCAACCTCTTGCATCTTTGCTTTGCCTCTTGACTTCCATAACTTGTAGTCCTTTTCTCTTTCATCTTGATCATCGTCTGTTTCGCTTCTTGGATCATGGACCTGTGTATCATGCTTGCTTCCTAATTGATGAGAGTCAGAATCAAGATCATATGGTAGTGTTACCTTTTGTTTATCTTCATCATACCAAGACATGTGTTCTTCAAACACAACATCTCTACTTGTAGTGAATTGCTTGGTTGAAGGATTGAACAACCTATAACCCATCTAAGTTGAAACATATCCAATAAACACTGCCTTTGTTGCCCTTTCATCTAGCTTACCTCTTATTTGTGATGGTACATGAACATAAGCTAAACAACAAAAAACCTTGCAATGTCCAAGACTAGGTTTTCTTCCATGCCATGCTTCATAAGGAGTCATACCTTGAAGTGATTTGGATGCTAGTCGATTGACAAGGTACACAGTAGTTGAAATAGCTTCTGCCCATATATAATGTGGCAACTTCTTCTCTTCAAGCAGTGTTCGAGCTGATCCAATGAATGTCTTGTTTCTCCTCTCTGCAATTCCATTTAGTTGAGGAGAGTACCTAGTATTCACTTCCCTTTTGATACCTTTGTCTTGCAAGAACTCATCAAACTCTTTGGAGAAGTATTCTCCCCCTCCATTAGATTTGAGCTTCTTTAGTGATCTACCTATATGATTCTCCACATGTGCAAGATACTTTTTGAAGCAATAAAACACTTCATTCTTACTCTTGATAAAGTATAGAACAGTCCATCTACTATGGTCGTCAATAGATGAGACATAATACCTTGATCCTGCCAATGAAGGTTCTTGACTTGGTCCCCATACATCTGTATGTACTAAGTCCAATAAGTTGTTGTGGATGTAGCCTTTGTGGTTGAATGGTTGTCTTTGTGCCTTCCCAATCTGACATGCATCATACCTATTGATCATGTGTTGCTTTGATATGTTTGGCAGTCCTAGAACACTTTGATCCCTGTATATATCCTTCAAGGTTCTTTCATTCACATGAGCTAGTCTCTTATGCCACACTTCAAGCTCACTTAGGGTTTGAGACCCAAAGTTGAATAGAGCTATGTTCCTAGTTTCTCCTACTTCAAAAGTAAAGAGCCTACCATGCTTCTCACCTCGGGCTATCTTTTTGAAGCCTTGACATGGATCTTCCACAAAAGCTCCATGTTGGGTGAACCTAACTTGCAAGCCTTTTTCAACTATTTGGCCTAAACTTATTAGGTTTTTAGTGATAGTGGGTACATAAAGAACCTTACACAGAATGTTTGCCCTGCCATTGGAAGCTTTGACATTACCAATCTTCTCCACATTGTGCTTTGTGCCATCCCCTATTTGCACTTCATGTCTATGCTTTGGACTTTCCAAGTCAGATAGAAGAGCAATGTTGCTTGCAACATGATTCAAACATCCTGAATCTATGTAGAACAAATGATCATCTTCTTTACCTTCTTTGTGGCTTAGATTCATAAGAAGCAATGAGTCTTCATGTGGTTGATCTTTTGAATAATTGTTGTAGTCCCTTCTATTAAGCCTCTATTGTTATTGTTGAAGTTGTGTCCACCTCTGCCTCTATTGCTGCCATATCCACCTCTTCCACTTCCTTTCTGGGTCTTCCCATTGAACCAACAATTATGAGTGGTGTGGTTGGTCTTATCGCATATGGCACAAGGTTGCACATTCTGACCTTTGGCTTTGTCTTGCTTTGGTCCTTTCTTCTTCCCTTTCCACTTGCTCTTGCTTGCAAAGTTGGCTTGAGAAGTCTCTTCTTCATCTTCTTCCTTCTTCTTGCCTTTCTGCTTCTTATCCCTCTTATCTACATATAGAGAACTTGTTGAATTACCATGATAAGAGTGGCTTTGATTGAAGAGTTGTCCAAGAAAGATGTTGAAGTCTAGAGTTTGCACATCCATGATGAGATCATAAGCCGTCGTGAAGGATTGCCATTGCTTACCACTTCGAATGCCGTTGAGAATTTGCCTCATGATGACCTCTTCTTCAATCAGCTCTCCAATGGATGCTAATTGATCCACAACCTCCTTGACCTTGGTAACAAACTCTATGATGGTTTGTTTAGGTGTCTTCTTCATTTGGTTGAACTCGTTCCAAAGATGATTCTTTCTTGCTTTGGTACTAGCAGAAAAGAAAGTCTCGAGGGCATCCCAAGTGTCTTGAGATGTCTTGCATCCTCTAATATGTGGTAATAGAAAGTCAGAGATAGAGTTTAGTATGTACGACCTTGCTTGAGCATCCCTTGCACACCAAAGTGTGAGCTTATCTGTCTCCTCTTGTGTAGGTCCTCCTTTGGATCTTGGAATAGGCATAGCTTCATCACCTGTTACAATTCCATAAAGACTTCTACCTTATAAATAGGTCTCCATTCTGATTCGCCAAGCCACGTAGTTGTGTCGATCAAGTTTCTCGATCATTGAGGGAAAGCCGTCACCCATCTTGATGTAGCTCTGATACCACTGCTAGAACTATAGAAGCATGTAGAAGGTAGAAAAGTTCATTTTGAAGCGACAAAGTTTGGTCAAGCCAACCGCCACAAGACCAGCCTTGAGCTTATGGAGACTCAAAATAGACCTTATAGGCATGCAATAAGTGCAAAGAAATGCACTATGTACTTTGGAGCATCAAGGAGAATGAGTGGATACAAAACAGATAGGTTCGCGGGTCGACTAGCTCAATAAACTTACTATCTATGGAAGAGACAATGAACTTCAAATGCCCATAGCGACCAGCCTGATTACAATTAGAAAAAATCCTTTTATGGGAGTGATACACACAGGGTTGAGTGTATGGAATGCACAAAAGTATAAGGAATAAGAAAAATATGCTATAGGAATGAATGCGACATTCACCGGTGGTACTTCCTATTTTTCAGGAATACGTAGATATTGACCCCGAGACAAA